>DWKL01000755.1:0-17047 GCA_018249415.1 Phareas burnsi | reverse complement strand
AATTTTATGTATTATATTATATATTATTCAGGTTATTAGACATTATTCAGGTTATTAGACATTATTTAAATTTAAATGAAAACGTTTCGTTAATTTTGATAAAATTATTTTTATTACGAAATTACAAGGATCATTTCGTTTCAACGTAATTTCATCTTCACGATTATACGGTTATCTTCGTAATCCTGTAAATGTCAAATAAATTTAAGCAAGCGAACTCCAAATCCATTCCAAAATCTTGTCCTTATGTAAACCCAGCTTAATACGTCTCAACGAATGACAATGCTGAGCGAGCGTTTATGTAGGCGTGCCAGTTGAAACTTGTCCGCGATCTGCATTACAGTTTGTTCCCCACATTGTTTCACTTTTATAAGAACAACAATTTGCGAAGAAACGATCGAGAATTTTGAAATGATCCAAATTTGTAAGAAAAAAAAATAGCGAGTTTATAATTTTTGATTATAAAAAGTTCGATTTATAAAAATGAGATTAATCTGACGTCAAACGTTTAATGACCTAGGAATCTGTACTGCTTCAGGTCGATGTCAGTGTCAGTGTGTGTATGAATGAATGTGTGTATGGATGTATGTGTGTAAGTAAGTCAATATATATTTTTAGAATAAATAGACCTATTAATAAATTGTAAATAATTATTTTTTTATGTGAGAAGAGTACCAAACGAATGTACAGGCCAGCGGATGTTAAGTGGTCACTTCAGCCTATAGACATCCACACTTTATCTTAAAATAGACTGAAGTCCTGTCTAAGGTTGTAAGTAGACGTGTTAGTACTCCTGAAGACTAAGATGGTCGCCTCGCTGTAAGTGTATCCAACAACCACACCTCTCCAACCATAACACTCAGACACCTTTGGCGTATCTACGTGTTGCCAATACGCCAAAGATTATTTTGAGTACATTTATATGGATATACCTCACATAACATATGTTTCTCACTTTCCCAGATGGGCGTAACGCATCACAATCCGGCTACCATCCGGTACCCGTCGACAATGACCAACATGGAGTCCGGCACGATCATGATGTCAGGCTGCAAGGTGCTGCTCAACGGCCAGGGCACTTGCCTGGAGTACGGCAACATGAACCTGGATGAGCTTAGGGTTAGTTTGGAGTTATAAATACAGATTAAATCTCAACGGTATCGCAATTAGTTATCGGTGACCGTTCACGCCCACGCGTACGTACGTCAATTTATACGTACACGTAAAACACGTCCGTCGGTCCGGGCCATCGGCGACTGACGCGCTGTTAAATTCAAAATATTGACAATTTTCTAGTTTATTTGTTCCGTGACGCGTTATTTAGACATATAAATACTATCGTTATTATTTCTATTCAATCTGGTTATGAGGTTTTGTAAATATACATAGATATTGATATGGTCATAAATAATGGATATTATATATGAAGCGCTGAGAGCCTCGCGATTGCTGTAAATCGTAGCCGACATGCAAAGTTGCGCAACGTCGGACGCCATCGTTTGTTGGACGGGAGACCGATAGTGGCTACATTCCATGCGCTGCATCGCTTTATTAGAGAGTTATCGGGAAACTTTATCGGAGGCCTTATGGGCGGTTTAATAACAAACTACATGAGTTGGCCACTAACTCGTATTTTCCTCCACCAATTCGTACTATACCTGCGTGGTGGATTATACTTCAGACTTACCCTAGGCGCGAATAGAAACCCGTGTCCATCAGTGGGACAGTGGGACATAAAAACAGTTACAAAGTTGTTAAATTTTTAAGAAATATTCAGTATAATAAACTCAATTTGTTTCACAAGTTCAATGGCATGAAATGCGTAATGTATTTCGTTGTTTGTGATTAAAATCAGTTAATGAATAAATTCATATATTTTCGTAAAGAAGATGTGCAATTATAACTAACCTCATCCAACTGTCAAACATAAATTGGAGATGTCTAGTGTGTTATAGGATATCTACGATTGATCACATATGTGTTGTCACTCCTGAGGATTAAACGTGGATACACTGAGTATGTATGCTTAGCTTACCGTCTCATTCGAGTCACAGAATAATATAAGAGCGCCAGAAATGTTATTACGCGTTTATTTTTTCGCCCCCTGCTGTCGTCACTAAATACCTCTTTTGGCTGTCACACACACGATTAAACGTATCCAAACATACGCAATGCGACATGACCAGTCCTCACACATTCATAAACGTGTGCCTGAACTCACCTCTACGTGTTATATTAGCGTGTTATGCTAAAACTGGCACAACACGGTAACCTCAATTGGGGGTGTAAGCTACGCAAACGCAGTTCTGTCGTCTTATATTGTTCTATGTTTCGGTACAAAACACAGTAGCGTAATATTGCACAAATAGTTGTGACGGTGGTATTTCGCTGGCTGTCCATGCAAGGAAACCCACTGTACTCCTAATAGGTAATTTATTTTTATTGTATAAAGTTTATTTATTCATCATCATCATCATCATTATTAAGCCTTCTAATGTCCTACTGCGAGGTCCGGGTCTCCTCTCAGAATGAGAACGGTTAGACCATAGTGTGGACTACCGCCTAACAGTTCTCATGCTGTTCTTATGCTAGCTAAGTGCGGATTGGTAGACTTCATAGACCTTCGAGAACTTTACAAAGAACTCTCAGATGTGTAGATTTATTTATGATGTTTTCCTTCACCGTTAAAACAAATGATAATTCATTTTTGATACGCACATAACTTCGAAAAATCAGAGGTGCGTGCGGGATCCGAATCCCGGACATTGGACCCCTAGTGTTAAAGGCCGGAATCTTACCACTGGGCTTGCATTTGTATATTAACACTACACAAGTAGTAATAGTAAATCATAATATTTAGTAATTTAGGAAGGAAATCCGTATAAAGTTGTAATGGGTAAAAGTGAAATTTTAAAGATAATTATTTTCATATGGGCTCCACTCTCGAACTTCTCAATGTAACATCTATCTGATAGGTAGGACGCGCGAAAGTGCTAAATCATATTGGAAGTCTAAACAGACTTAACTCATAGCAGCGGTGTTTTCACCTTTCATATCGCAATTAAACCCACATACAGATCATTTATACAACACTATGACCATTGTCATAGTGTTGTATAAATGATGATTCGCCTTCATTCTTCCACCGTTGTTTTATGCATGTTGTTGTTGTGTACCACCTGGTTTGCCTAGTCTCCGCGCCGCAGCGTTTTTTCTTGACTTTAACCTACCGCGACTTCTATAAAGCGAAATAATAATTTACAAAGTCGTTACGATTTTCTTCTATTTTCGCGAACCACTTATTTCGCCGCGTTTGCATATTGCCGTGCTTAGTATTTTGCCATATTATCTATTTTTCTGTCATGAACTGTATGATCACATAGATCCCTATTCTGTTGTTTGCCGCGTTTTTCCATATTTTATGATCATCATTACTGCTCGTGATACATACGACCAGGTGATCACGACCTGGCCGCCATCACTTTCGAGTACAATGCCTCGCAAGTACAATCGACGTTATGCGCTTTAATTTCAGGAGGGCGATCGTGTAGGAGTTGTGAGGAAGAGCAGCGGCCAACTTCATTACGTTATCAACGGAGCGGACCAGGGGGTCGCCGCTGAGCGAGTCCAACCCCCAATTTGGGGTGTCATCGATCTCTATGGCATGACGGTTAAGGTAAGGCTTCCTATGAAAGCAAACAGATATTTGTAAATGAAAACATGAAATTGAAATTATAGAAAACATGACAGGCTGTTCAAATTATGTACCATGTTTTTAACTTTACATTTTTATTGGAAATTTTGTATAATCTTAATAAACAAATCGGCATTCCGAACGTTCGATCTGTTACTCGATCAAATAACAATTGGCGCTTCATTGTTACTGATTTTTTCCTTTGTTGTTCTTTAAGCTCGGTCAATTCAGCGCAAACACGATTGTTTGTTTGTTGCTAAGTGAACGATTAAAATAAATTTCATTTCATTTCATTATTCGTTTGTCTCTAGGTGACGATCCAAGACACGAACGGAGCCGAGGCGGCGGCCGACGACAATGTCAACGAATTACCGATCGCCGTCGTCGCCGTAAGGGCCGACGAGTCGGAGACTTGTGAGTATTGTTTACACTTTAATTTATAATCTGGCAATGTGGGGCACGGTCTGCGTTCATTTATTTATATATGGTACTTTAAGAAGAAGAACAAAAGGTTGATTTAGTGCCAAAACATTTTCGGCTAGTCAACCTTTAGACTAAACAGGAAACATCGATGTCAGTATTAAAATATTAAACATAGTATAACAAAATATATGTAACTACTATTAAATAACAAAATATACTATATACAGAAAAATATAGTTGTTATACTGTATTTTTCTGATACTGCGAACGAAACTACATTTGGAACGCAACATATACAATATATTCATAGATATTTATTACACAATAAATAATTTGATAGATGGTAGAACTGTAGTTCATCCCGGGAGGAACTACCGCCGCCCTCGTAATCCACCGTCAAGCAGTTTGTGTTTCGGTTAGTGAGGTGTGCTTGCCGGCACACTTACAGATAGACGGTAATTTTAGTCCTCAAGAGAAGTAACGCATCTACGTACGCTTTCGAATAGAAGTTCAATCCTATTTGAGGTTAGATGTGGGTGTCCGTGGGCTGCAGTGACTACTTAACATCAGGTAGCCGGCACGTTCGTTTGCTATTTTTTCACATAATGATTTTTTTTTTAATTACATATGTAAATAAATTAAAATCTAAATTTATATTCCATGCGCTTCAGAACGTTAGTAGTGCGCTTCAGTTACGTTTAGTTACCGAAAAGCAAGCATTAAAGCTTCTCGGAAGCCTTGTCGTGAGCAGGACGCCGACAGTAAGACAAAAACGGTTGTAATTAATTGTCGGCTTAAACTGTATTGGGGTGTTTTTACACCCCAATACAGTTGTACTTTTATGTCCCTAGAGGCGCCATCTTGTCACAATAAAAAACGCACTCAGATATAGCAACATGTCTATGATCAATATATATTAAGTAGGACTTCGTTAAGCGACTATTTAACATTAAATTCTTTGCTAAGTTACAAATATGTTTGTATATTCAACTAAGCAATGATGGGCTAGTGGTTAAGATTTCGGCCTTTCACGCTTGGGGTCTGGGGTTCCAATCCCACACCCATCTCTGACTTTTCGAAATTATGTTTATATTAGAAATTAATGATCACTTAATTTGACGGTGAAGGAAAACATCGTGAGGAAACCTACACATCAGATCTGATTGTAGAGATCTGCCCCCAGCAATGGAATATTAATGTATTGATGATGAAACACAACTCATACAAATGATTAAATGTAAAAAGTCAAATATTTGTACTGTAATTTCAATACAATAATTTAATTCATATGGTTAATTTAAGACATCAAAATAAGTCATATTAAAAACTTTTAAATTTTTGCATCTATTTGTTTGTCATCATGATCATCAAACCATAACTGTTCCACAACTGGGCACGGGTCGCATCTTAGACTCGTTGTATGTTGTATGTGTGCAATGTAACGGTTATATTTTTTTATAAATATGTATTTTTTCCGTTCCAGCCGGCGCAAGTTGCTCGAGGCCCCGGATAGACGAGGAGAGCCTTTTATTTCATACGCTGCGTGATTCGCATGTTACTATTATTAACGATGGCAAGACTGCTCATAGGCCTAAGTGAGTATACTTGTGTAAAAATAAAAAAAAGTAGTTACTGTACATCTGGGCAACTTAAGCCTTCCGTGTAACTTTTGGGTAACTTTTGCCCATTCGTTCAATCTCCATTATTTTATTATTTTTTACGCATCTTGGTTTCTTTATCAACATCCTTCCAACATCAACTGTTTTCGAACGAAATCTGTGCCCGCGAAATAGTCTTTTTTTTCTTTTACGTCAGAAATTTCAGGCGGCGAACTGTTTATTCAAGTATTATTTTGAAGTTTTACTATTAACTCTCATATACATACGCTCTACAGTGATCAGTTATGATTGATATCGAAGTATCGGAGCTTTTAATGAAGTGAATTGAAATCACGGTGAATATGTTTGTTTCTATTAAAACATTAACTGCGGCAAACGCACCTATCGTGTTTTACTGTCCGCGCCACCCGTGCGGCTCGCACGCATACGATGTGTGCCGCCGCACTGAAACACGCCTGTTGTGTTGCGCGTTGCACGGGTGGATTGTTTCGAATATTAGCGCCGTAGTCAACGTGTTAAACATTTTGTAGTTTAATTAAATTTTCTTAAATAATTTTAAAATTTGGGATTCTGGCCCGGTTTTAATTTATCTAGAATGACGTTCTATTTCTGAGGTTTGGCAAAACGTTAAAATTTCGGCAGTGCAGTGATCTCTTGGTGGGTGGAAAAGGCTTTCCAAGAAGAATGTACTAACATGTACCGAAAACTTAAGTAGTCGCTGAGAAGATGTTTAAAAAGGGGGTAACTTTTATATCACTGATAAACAATTTGTGTATATGGAATGGGGAAGATGAGTCAAATATAGCAAGAAGTCGGTCTTGTGCCTTCTAAATTTAACGGCTTCTAGCTGTTTTCTTCCGATAATGAGTAGACCTAAACGGGCGCGACATATGCTTCTCTTCCTTAGAAGTGGTCGCCACGCGTGAAGTGTTTTTCCCCATGGGTTATCTTTCGTTTTTGACCCCTGTTTAATGTGAATATGTTTAATATTTAATATTACATATACTAAATTGTTTTTATTTTTATTTTTACCGTAATACCTGTACGACTTTGGTTTGATTTATTTATCTTTAATCTTTATATAAAACCATAAAGTTATATGATTTTTATTTTTAATTCAATTTATTTAGTGTTTAAATATTAACCAATGATAAAATACATATTTTATTATCGTTATTGTAATGTAAATTTCAGAGTTAAAGAGTGAAAAAGGTCTATGAACCGTTCTTGTTAACAATAAATAAAAGTATTTATCCTCGGAGCGATGTGGCCACCGCATTGCCATGCGTGTTAATCTGGGAACTATGTCGGCAAGCTTAGTTTATCTACAGATTTCGTCATTATGAATTCTGTTGCATGGCGAAATATCAAGCATAGCTCTCTCCATAGCACTCCAGCTACGCGTGAGCTTCTGCATAAGGCCTATAGTGGAAGACCACGTGACGGCTCCGAAGGTAAACATTGCCCACACATTGCTCGAATACTTTAAACACTAAGGTATTTGGAATGAAAAAAAAATTCGTAGTGTCCCGAACGTAGCTGAGTGCCGTTGAATTCTACGTGTGACTTTTTTATCAAAGTTGGACCTTCGCAACCGGATGGCTTATCCCACGTCAATGCAATCGCAGGAAGCTTTAAGAGGACCTCCGTCAGCCGGTACATTTGTGACATAGACATTGAACATGCTTTGCGTCTTGGCCACGTTCATTTTAACGCTCATCCATTGTTGACTATTGAGATCAACTAGCTTCCTCAAGATCACTATATTGTCGGTAAAGGGAAGTTGGGTGGCGTGTTCGTCATTGATGTCAACGACAAAAACTTTCTTCTCCATTAACTTGAAAATATTTTATAACGATACCCTGTGCTTTCGCTCCACCCCTCCCATTGTATTCTACTAATCATGTTGTAATTGAACAACGTTTGGAAGGTCGCTGGTATGGGATTCCCGCCAGTTTTTAGCATTTCTGTTGTGATTCTGCTTTCATTCGGGGCTTTGTTGTTTTTAAGTTCATTGAGAAGAGATTATAATTTCGTATAGGCTTACGTCCTGAAGGACTCCAAGGTGCCAGACACAGACTTCAACCCCGTCAGCGGACTGTGCCATACGCTAATTTCTTGCAAACATTTTTGATCTTTGGTTACCTTCTATTGCAATTCTATGGTTTCATTCTATTGTTTTTAAGCGATTGAACGTCAATCGCAATGTCAATTTTGGGAAGTTTATTTGTTGAGCCATTGCGGTTGGAGACCGTACGGATACTCGGTAGTAAGTATTCTGTTAATATCGTCCACGGAAATGTAGGAATTGGGACACTCAGAAAAGTTTAGTAATTCTATTTAAGTGTTCGTAGCCGAGGATTTGTAAGGCTGTCAGGCAAAGCGCAAATTATTATCGGGCGTGACCGTTTTAGCTCTATATGGATATTTAATGTGCCGCTCACTATCCGGTGATCATTTCCATCTCATCCTATTCATTTCACACAGGCATAGATAATCCCAAAACACTAATGTTCAATTTGTCTGTGTCTTCTTTGTTTCAGTCTTCTAGCGCCCTGGTATTGTATGTTGCCAGATGCAGTGCTCATCATTTGTGATAGTCCGGTCTCTGCCGGAGATTGTTAACGCCATCAGCCCCGCCGTTACTGTGGCCGCTACTACAGGCAGCAACAGCGGGGCCACCGAGGACCGGGGGCGGGGGCTTTATTGCACTTATCATTGGACGTTTTTTTACTATGCGTGTCGTTGACCGTTATGGGCAGTGTCGTGACACAGGACGCATACCCATCGTTTGGTTTTAAACCCATCGTCGTTGGTTTTAAAACCATTCTCTCGATATTTATTATACAAGGGACGAAATTGTGAATTGAAACAGTGACGAGCCGGATGTCATCGTCAAAGTAATTTATTGCAAAAAAAATTGCTCAACAATTACGATGCAAATGTGAAAAAAACTAAGTATGCATTTGTAAGGAATCTTGCGTGTCCTCTAATAATAAGGTGCTTTTACTTTACGATTTCAATAGCGAATTAAATTAGCAATTGTCGGACGCGCAATGTACATTTTTAAGCGTATGAAGAGTAAAAAAGATATGTCCATCCGCACGATGATTCGTGGAATAGTGGATAGTGGCGTTGTGACTAGTCACCTACCATATCACGCCACCTTGTGGACTCCTAATTGGCTGAATATGACGCTGTGCGGTAACTGACCAGGCGGTGGATTCCTCGGGGCTCATTGTGACTTGCACAGCATTTGCAAAACATTGCATTTTGGCTCTGATCATTTAATTTCAATTAAATTATTTGTCGTTACACCATTCTAATTAATAAATATTGCAAGCGAAACTAAGACTTAATGGAACGGTTAAAATTCGGATGTAACATTGCTAAATATATTAACCGTTGCGTATAAAGTAACTCGGTATAATGATATCTACGACAGTATATTTTCTAACACTTGAAGAGATACATTTAAAACCGGCATAGGTGTTATTTGTTTATGGTTTATAACGTTATAATAGATTACCTCGCACTGAACTGTGCGCCGCCTTGTTACACACAGTTCATTAATAATTTAGGTAAACTTTGAGGATCTTTGTTATTTTCATTTTTTAACACTGTATTCTTATTTTTAATTGTTAAAGAAATACTTGTAAACAAAATGTAAAAATAAAATATTGTGTTATAAATGATATTTTATTATTAACTATTTCCAGTCTCAGATATTATTTGAAATGCTCGAGCGTAATAAACAATATTTAACGGTTAACAAAATCTTGTCATACATTTCGTGTATCAAGATTAAAATGTATGGATTGTTTGAGACGAAATTTAGACAATTATACTCTGTTTAAAGTGTAAAATTTATTCTGTCGTTTTCATGTGATTATGTGCACACGCATGTTAAAGCTTCACGGTCATATTTCCTCTAACGCAATTGAAGAAGTACGTCGAAAGTGAACCTCCAAGTCAGTCATTGCCTAGGCTATGTTTTACTACAGGTATCGTACTGAATGTCGAAGCGTTCGAAGTGATTCTTTGTCGCATAGAAAAAAAAGAAGTGTCAAGAAAATTTCACAATTTCCCTTTTCACAATGTACCTTTTCACAATTTTCAATTGACATCAAGATATCGAAAATAATTTATTTCTGAGTGGTAGATTAATTCCGGGATCAAGAGAAAACTATCACACGATGTAAATTTTTGTGGTTATGTATAGAGTAATTATTTTAGCAGTCTAAAGTTATTTATCTTGAAACTCCTTCGGGAGTCAATTATGTGACCGTAGCTTTTAATCCTCGACAGTAGTTGTAGTAGCAGAGAGCGTATTATCTATAATACATAGATTATAGAGAATACGCTCTCTGCTACTAAAACAACAATAATACTGCTAACATTAGGCAAGAATATTTGCAATAATGCAAGACAAGACAATCTAAACACATGGGCAGAATTGGTGAATGGGTAGTCACCTACTCCAGGACTTGGGATTTCTGATTGCTGGCGGAGTCTGTCGAGGGTAATATATAGACATTATTCTCTTCACCTCTGCGAAAACCGGAGGTTTATCTGTCCTATACAATGGCCTATGGCAAAAGAGATAGCCGCAAACTTAGCTTCAAACTATACTCTTGAAGGCAGGGACTATTCCAATCGTCCGAGATATGAAAGTTATATGCAGAAGCTTTGCGCAGAAGTTTCGTCAGGTGAGCTCTATTGTCGAGCAGGCTAGGTCAAATCCTCACAATGAGGTTTGAAATCTACTCTACCCAGATGGCTCCCGTTTCAACGTGATTGCTGCCGCTTTCTTCCACCGCAAGACGAGTATCGTCTTCGCGGAAGGTAACCCTTGCTCATCTTACACTCGAAGTGACCGCAGCGACCTAGCCGGGATTACAGGCCTATATCGATATCCTCCCAGTGCTCAAATGGGGAAGATAAAAACATAACTCCTTAGGTATCTTGACAATCACCACCAAATTTGCTACCCTCAACATCGGTTTCGTCAGATCCACTCAGTTAATGATCTGTATCTAATCTCGCACACCGCGGCTCTTCAATAAATATGCAAAAGGCTCTACTTTAAAGTCTGCTATGCGTTGACGACTTCTCGAGTGCTTTACATATCCATGAACTACAGTAATCAATTTGTACCAGGGCGCACTTTAAATAATCAATAATGACCTTATGGTCATCGTAAAAGATTAACCTGATTTCAAAGTGATTGTTAAATACAATAAAGTGATATGATTACAGCATGAAAGTGAGCGTCACGTGATTGAGGGTCAATACCATGAAACTAACTGTGTCAATATTTTATGCCATAATGACGTGTCACAATGTTTATTTTACAAGGTTAAATTTGCGAGTCTCATTTTACAATCGGGACTCGAACATATCATTAACTTTTATAATTAAAAGTATTTTGTACCTACTAATAATATCGTTACATTTATATCTGTTGTATTGAATGTGAATTAAGGCTTTTTTTGTACCGACCTGATAGTGGTCACTGCCGCCTATGCATATTTGTTGCCGATACCATTTGTTTGAGAACGTAAAATGTTTATTTCATCGCAAGTGATTATTAATTTCTAATACGCAAATTACATGGGAAAAAATCAGAAGTTCGGGGCAAGATTCGAATCTCGGATCCCCAGCTCGAGAACTCGGTTTTATCAATGTTATAAAACAGCTTTCATAGGATTTCACAGCTTGGGTAAGGAAGAGCTGTGTAAGCGAAGTTAGCTTACTGTCTCACTGTTGATTACATGTCTCCTGTGAAAAAGAAAACGGTTCAGGTCATATTTTTTCGATATATACATATGTACACGGAAAGCAAACGAGGATGCAGCTCACCAGATTTTAAGTGACCGCTGCCTGCCACCCGTAGAATCAACTCCCAAATATTCCTTGAATTATCCCTGACCATAGCAGCTTTTTACCACTATTACTACACTGAAGTGTTTAACTAGTCTGAAATAGCAAGGGCGGTTGTGATCTTTAAATACCATTTTCCACAATTCCAAACTAGCGCAGATTAGTAAGGTTCACACGGTGTAGAACTTCATAAATTTCTGTATATGTATTCTTCTTTGCAATATTCCTCACAATATTTTCCTTTACTCTATTTAGGGGATTAATTATGCAGCAGTTGCAGCTTGTTACACATTTTCCCGAGCATATAGTTAAATCATGAATGCCTTTGCGATAGAACTCTGCGGTTCAGAAAATGATTCAAGGAGTGCTGAAGATGATATGTTTCTGACTGTAACGCCTGTAGCGTTCCTTGTACTGTACGAGGACTTCTGTTATCGTGCAGCAATGACGATGAAGATCGATTATTTAGTCTGGCATTTCTTTCATCATTGTTCTTAGTTCTTGGTAGAGTCCGTCTAAACATAAGATTGATAACTGGCAGAAAACCAAACTTAACTAGACAACCCATCTACCTACCTACCTACATCTACTACTATTGCTGCGTTATAACATGAAACCTCATACTTCACCAGAGTCTACGAAACAAACTATGACGTCGCCAACAATAGTATTAGTTTTACTAATGTTAGCGACGATTATTATTGTTTTTTTTTATATTCTCGCTATAGTTTTATCTACGTCCGCTTGAAGTTAACTCTAGTAATAATTGTTTTTTATTGACCCTAAATTGTTTCTTTTGTCCCAACAACAGTGCGTTCGAATACTTCCATAACGGGGTAGTGACAACGAACAGGACGCTGAGGACGAACGAGCTGTTCCAAGTGCGGCTCGACTTGGTGATACCCAAGTGGGCCGGGAGCGTCGAGATCGGAGTCACGCAGCATCCTTCCAACGATCTCAAGTTCCCCTATCGAGTTAGCAACACCAAGTTAGTATTATTAGTATCTCATGATAGAGTCGCAGCAGCGCAGAGTCTATACAGACGCAATGTATCATCGACACTGGTGAAATTAGAGGGTAGGGCGGGGTGTCAGTCGGTGTGTGACTATGCAGCCACGGCTAGTGCTCCCCCGTTTCTTCTAGTCCAATGTGGCCCGATATGTCGCACGTTTGTATCAATCCAGCAGTGATAAATAATAGCTTAATCGATTAATTATCTCGCGTCGTAAATGCTACTAAAGACGAAATGTAGAAATACAGCGGCATATTCATGACAAGCACCGTTGTATCGCCGCAAAAACTCACTGTGGGCTGTGATCTCTGTTATTGGATAAAGCGTTTGAATCTGCAGAGATAGCAATACATTTCGTCGGTTTAAAGAGTAAAGTTGCTAAGATATTTGTGTGTGTGTGCGTGCGTGTGATAGGTCTTAATACAATTTGAATGAGATAAGTGTTTGATTTTTTAAGATTTATCACAATTACACATTAAACCGTCTATTTGTGATCATTCAAGTAGAACACTTGTTCTATTTTATGTTATTTCCTGGTATCCAAGGGAGGCAATGTTTTTTTCAAAATAACAGCTACATAGAAGCATATCGTGCGTAAATGCTATAATTAAGTAATTCGTGTAAAATATTAAGTTTACAAAACAATTGGGCAATATTTACTTTAGGAAACAAAATCTAAATCTGTATTCATTTGCATTGATGATGTTTGATATTGTATTTATACTGATTCGAGGCATAATCCACTAGGATTAGGCACTAGCAAATACCCGCCTAATTCAATTTATTTTATGTAGATATAATCCAGCCGGACACATTTACAGCGAGGGGATCATTTTAATCCTCGAGATTAGTGACGCATCCACGTATGACCTCGGATAGAATTTCAATTTCGTTTGGGGTTACACGTGATCATGGGCTGCAATGATCACTTAACATCAGGTGGTCTGCATGTTCGTTTGCTACTCTTTAAACATACAAAAAAGTTAAGACGACTGTTTCACGACTCAACCGTTACAAAATCAGTTTTAATTCATGCCTCTTAAACGCTCAATTTGTCGGCATAGATGTTTACATATCAGTTGCATTTGCAACGGTTATTATTAGAACTCTTGGCGATCTTGAACGATGACCGATATCGTAGTTGCGATTCAACCGTAGGCAATCGCTATCTGTAATGTTAACTTATTTTAGTTTGTATAAACGTTCTAAACACTATAATAAGATGACGGTGAATTCGTCGTCTGCTACCCTTGCTATTTCCTGGTTGCCAGGAAACACGTGATGAGCAGCAGACGTTTGTAGAGGTTTGAGCTATTTTTTTCTTTCATTAATTCCAGAACGGGCACTTGGGTGTTAGCCGGAGAAGACGTAATTCAGAACAGCAACGTCATCATACCGAAGTACGTCAGGAATCTCAGCAGATTAAAGGTGAGGAGTTTTTCTAATATATTGTAATAATTAAGTAGCGTTGTAATATGTTGAGTTGTAGTTCGTTTTTTTATTATATATATTCTTCTTTAGTATATGAAATAATGCTTGCGTGTATGGTTTTGTAATTTCTCGGCTCGTTGATTTTGAATTTTCACGACCAAATTGTGCCAACTTTCGGAAAGACTCGTTATAAAAGAATATCTCTGTAAAATAATAACAGTCAAAAGCTCATCTTCCTTTAAATATAAAATGAACTATATTTTATCGGATTTTAAATAGGACTGCGTTATATTTTGATTTTTGTTTAGAATATATAGTATTTTTGAATTATTTCCCTTTCCGCTGTGCGACGATCTTTTCTGAAGAAACTGGAAAATGCTAAGCGCTCGTGAAGTAATAGCAGTGCTTCTTACAATATACCGACTCTGCACGTTTTTTATTTGTGATTTTCAATTCCTTTGCGATTTTTGCTAATGCCTAAACTGTATCTCGATATTCCTATATTTAACTGTTAAGTGTAATTTTAATCTATTTTAATGAATCGTCATAAATGTTTCTATCCTGTATAGTACAATATTTTGGCATATTTGCATAGCGATGTAGTTTGAAAGTAATAGTGTATGAGCCTCTACTGAGATAAGGAATTAGATTTCATTGCCTACTAAACGTTTTTTAAAAGGCATTTTAAAGTTTATATTTACGAAGTAGAATGCCTACTTTGTGATAATCCGTCTCGTTGCTTTCACAGGGGAAATTGTAAAACCATGTACAGTTTGTTGTTTATTATTTTCATAATCATTTCATATACGTCGTACGTGTATATACACCCGCAACACTCACATTAAGTGTTGTGTCCGCGTGATTTTCTGGGTAGCTTCATTTTGTATGAATATATTGACTATAATATGTTTGTCTTAAAAAAATCTAAATGAGATGAATCAAATATTCTTCTTAGAAAATATCTCAGATATGAACAGTTTCGTCACTAGTGTCATTTTCAACATTTCAATACATACTCA
This sequence comes from Phareas burnsi, assembly GCA_018249415.1. NCBI lineage: Eukaryota > Metazoa > Arthropoda > Insecta > Lepidoptera > Hesperiidae > Phareas > Phareas burnsi. The sequence goes on along the minus strand of DWKL01000755.1, from coordinate 1,966 downwards.
TGTGTTGAATTATTGAAAATGACGACCGCGCCGTGACCTCAACTTTCAAAATATTTACATTCGCACGTACGGCCGCACACATGCAATATAAGATAACAGATGTGATTTTTTTATATTTTCACACAATAGTTACAAGTCAAAAGTGATCGTTGACTTAGATTTTTGTTCTTAATTTTTGAGGTCAGACTAAGTTGGAACTTCTTAGCTGTCAGTGCGCCCTCCAGATTGCGCCACTGTAGCACATGTCGGGTTGTAAATTTATGTATGCGTAAAAGAGGAATTGTCTTCTGAAACAATAAGGATGATATTATTTATAGCTCCATTAATGCCCATAATCGCATTAGGATTTATTACATTATAGTGAAGTATTGTAATGGTTAAACAATAATAAGTTTTAGAATACCAAGGTCTGTGAAATTTATAACAATATTTTTGGCTTCATCATCCCATTAATGTCCCATAGTTGGCCACGGTCTCCTCTCAGAATGAGAAGGGTTGGGTTATAGTCCATTAGAAAGCATGAATCGGCAGACTACATACTTCTTCGGGAACTTTACAGAGATCTCTTTGATGTGTGATTTTTGCTTATTCTTAACAATACATTTGTAATCGGGCTTAGACGGCGTTACTACTACTTCATTCGGTAACAGTTACAGATGCCCATGGGCTGCATTGGCCACTATATATTCGGTAAAATCAATCGTTCATTCGTTCTCTGTTTTACACAAAAAAAATTACAATATTCCTACTGTGGATCAAATTGGAAGATTTCCAACCAACTTGCATGTGACAGGCTGTTACTGAAATTAGTCATTATTTGAAAGACAACAGTCGCAACTGTGGTTTGAATCGAATCGAATCAGTAGCTGTTGTATTTCGTTTGTACTGACCAACTTCATGCTACGCAATGGCATTGATTTTACACGAAACTTTTGTGAACAAATATTATAAAAACCTTCACAGTTCAACGTATTATCGCCTCTATATCCTTAGCCATTAGACTATAAAAGCATTAAGATAATTTAACACTACTGTCTGATATAAAGCAGGAGCGTAGTTTGTCAAAAGGACTACAACCACCTTGATCTTTGTTCATTTCTCTCCCTGCCGGGTTTGGAGTAGACGTGGAGCACACTCCATCACGCTGCTCCAGTTCGTCAAATATACCAAATTAGAGATTTAAATAAAGTATTATGTGTGATTCAGGAAGGCGATACCGTGGGCGTCGTACGCAAGGACGATGGTATCCTTCACTTCTATGTGAACGGTGTCGACCAGGGACCAGCGGCTTGCAACGTGCCCGAGAATGTCTATGGGATCGTTGGTGAGTCATTTTGCTTTAATATTGAATTGAGGGACCAGGGATTTAGTGTTATGTTGTTAATAATAAAAATAATTGTTATACAATACATATATAAACAAAGAAAATTAATATAAAAGTGACAAATCAATGGATGGTCTTATCGCTGACAATAAATTTTCTAAACAACTTTAGGTAATTAATAAAAAAATATAAAAGAATAAAGGGCAGAGTATGCTAGAACTAGACTAAATTAGTAGAAAAGTAGGTAGACTTATTAAGTAGTTCCCGTCAACAGTATTGCCCGCCACCTTTATTCTGCCGTGACCACGATCCATGCAAGTGGATCGAAATCTTATATTATTATAAAATTTTAACGGTAACTCTGTATTTAAATGGAAGTTATTTTGGATATTCTGGCTGATATAAAATATGTAGTGGATTCGGAACACAAAACATTATTTTAGAATGTTGTCTGTGTATCTGTTTGTCTATTTGTGCGTTTAGTCACGAATTGCTCATAATGTGGTTAATAGATATAAATTTACTTTGCACTTTGAAAGCGTGTAGTCAAACTTAAACACTGCTATAAGTTTTAACAAGATCGGAAAGTAGACCCATAGTTACACCTTCATCTCTCTGAAGTATTTGTTAATGATGATAGTT
>DWKL01000754.1:0-17058 GCA_018249415.1 Phareas burnsi | reverse complement strand
GGAGGGCGAGGGCGAGCGGGACGAGGCCTCGGGCAGCAGGTCGCGGATCGCGAAGCTCGGAGGACTCATAGCTGTGCGGCATCGCGAGCCGCTCACCTCGAACTAAGGCGACGGAGCAACTGGTTACGGAGCCCCGCCCCTGAGCCCGCCCAGCCACCGAACCCCTCCTTTTCGCGTAGAATGTACGCGTGTGGGGCTACGACGTCATCTCACGAACCAAATTAAACTCTGATATGTCAATTTAAGGTCTAAATTCCCTCGGGAGGCATATATTTGGTTGTTTTACGAGCCACACGTATATTTTTGATAGGGTTGTGTCGGGGTTAAATTAAAAAGTAACTCGATCAGTCGCGGCCTGTAAATATTGTGTTTTTGTAATTTTTCACGCGTTGTTTAGGAGTTTATTTAGTGTGACTGGTTTAATGAAAGCCCCATTCATAAAGATCATTAATTGTGTTTCAACGCAGATGTAACGACTGCAGTAAATTGTAGCTTTGTGTAGTGACAAATTTGATCGCGTTACATTCACAGTCGGTCTAATGGATGCTCAAATGACTGTAATATTTACGAGAGATATAATAATAGCTTGATAAAATAATAAATCTTTTTTATATTTTATATACTTTTTAATATAAATAAAATAATTTGTAAAAATATTAACATAAGATAATGGATTTTGTTTCGCATACATAGAGTGTGACACATCTAATATTTTACTATACCCTACAGCGACACGTTTTACGCTGCGCAGTGCTGCATATACCAGCGTTTTACAATACAGTCCTGCATTTAGCAATCGAAATTATTCCATAAATTATATGTATCATCCCTGATTGAACTACAACTATGATGAACCTTGTAAAACCATCTACAAACATCCAATTGTGTCTATAGCTGATTAAGAAATCAAGAATGTAGATACCTGTAAGTTTTTACCTGATCCAAAAAAATTACATTGTAATGCAGGGAAATATTACACTTAATAACATCATAAAATGGGCATAGATGGTCAAAGAATCTGTTGGTAATAGATGGTTAACCAGTACAGTTCGAGTTACCGATCAAATAATCTCCAATTTAATTATGAGTCTTATCGTTAGAAAAATTTATTGACTTTTATCGTGATTAAGTAGATTAACATAGAACTTACATAAATAATCTTATTATGAATGAACACTTTTAATACTTCAATATAAATGATAGAAGAAAATCTATAGTTATATTTACTTTATCTCTTTGTATATTATAATCGTCTCTCTATAGAGCTGTTATTCAGCAGATACTTATTCTGAGCATTGTATTTATATGATAACTGTATATGTTTAATCTCAATCTGTTGTACATTGGGCTCTACATAAAGCCAAATATAGCGGACCCGCCCACTCGCTGCCACGCCCCCGTTGTCTTTGTTTTGCGCTGTTTGCACACACCAGCTAGGTATCACTCTATACTATGTAGACTGCAATGTAGAGTATGGAGCAATCAGCGTTCCAGTACTTGTTCACAAAGTAGTTACTGAGAGTTTTTTGCGAATGTATTTCTTTTTATGTTTGTTGTATGTTGACGAGAGAAACAAAAAACAACTGGTGTTTTTAATTAATACTTGTCGGAGTCAGTTTATTATTATAGCGTCAAATGGAGCATGTTAAAGAGATATGTAATTAATTTGTCTAACAGATAGGTACATATTTGCGTCAATAAGTTCGTGAGCCAAAGCGAGTTCTTATTGGAATTCAACTTCAATCTGTCGCAGCTAAGTCTTGGAAACGATTTTACGAAACTTTATAATGATATATTCGTCAATTATATAAATATATTTTTCATGATATCGGACGCATCTTAAGCAATTCGCTTTTCATTTAGATAGAAAAATCGACGTATGAATACAGTATGAATTTTGGTTCGAATCCGCCATAAATTTTTCAAAGTATTGAACGTATTATAAGTTATCATTTGCCTTAATACTGAATAAAAAGATTGCAAAAAAATCTATGGAATCGACGAAATGTACCATTATTATTTGCGAAAACATCCAGAAGGACGAGGGTATGAAACACGATACTGGTCAACGTGATTTGGACTTTACTTAAGTTTAGGAAGAACATGAATAATTGTCAATCATGGCGACGTCTTAAACTTCACGACGTTTCCTTTCACCATTAAAGTGGTAATTTTGAAAATTGACAATGCGTGTCTGAGCTTAGAATTTTCACCGAGGGAGTACTGTTTTTAAAGCATAGTGATAGCAAGCGACTAGTCCAACTAATGGAAAGTGGATACTACCGCCCATGCAGCTGTAATGTACCTCAAACACGATTGGATTCCTCTATGAGGTCGGCCATAGACACGTTGCTATTTTAGAACTAAGAGCACTTTCAAATAGTGAAACCTCAAAATGTCGAAATCGGCTTGATGTTGAAAGATCCCCGAAGGTCCCCTTTAAAAAATCATACCATTTAGCTATCAATGCTCAGTCTCCTAACATCTTTGTACATATAATGATATATATCAACGAAGTGGGTTGGCAGTCTGTATGTACGTGGCGGCACCGGCAGCGATATCAGCACGCCGCCGACCGCGCGCGTGTTTACTGCACGATTGAGCCAATCGGCGCTGACGGGGCTAGCGACACCATGCGTCCACGGGGAGGAGGGACATTCCAAGAACGGATTCCAAAAACATTTTCCTATCCTTAATATGTATAAGAAGTACTTGGAATATGCGGTTTTTTGAAGATCGATTAACCGTTACACAATTAATATATATTAATTCCGCGATAGTATCAATTATTTGTTGGACTGTTGACATCATCTGTTGTAGTAGATGATAGAAACTGGAACCGTTTGAAGGCAAACGTGGGAAACTTACTTGATATAACGAAGATAACAACAAACCGATCACCTTTAAACCAAAGACAGTTCATACCAATACCAGCTGTTAGCAGGTGACTTTCACCGCACAAGCAGTAAATGCACCTCAAAAACTTACTTAAATCCATTAAAAAAACAATCTGATTCAAAAGTTATAAAATAAAAATTGATCCTTCCGCGACAATACCCATGGTCACAGTATCACGTAGAACGGCGCGGTGCCGGCGTGTTTAGTCGCTCAGACAAATATTTAACAACCAGTCCGCTGTCCGTCAACATTTAACAGCTTACCACGTACCGAGTTTAGGGCAGTTCTCGGAGAAAGACATTGATACCTACCGAAGGAAAGTCGACTTTTCCAAGGAGAAACGAAATTAAATTTAAGTATCGAGAAAGTTAAGATAATTTGTTTCGGTACTTGTTAGAGGTAGCGATGTATCTGCGGCCTCCTTCAATCCTATTTGGGGTTGACAGCAGAGGGACCGTAAGGTCGTTTGCTTCGTTTATTCTTTAAAAAAAATCGTCCAAACTATTTAAAATTTAATTCCGAATAACTGGCTTTTGGTTGGCCCTACCATCGTGTACTACCAAACTACCTTCAGGTCTTTTAACTTAGCAATTGGTAGTAGCATCTGTGGTCGAGTTCAGTCCTATCTTATTAGGTATGCTTATCAGTCTTGGAACCCAGAACAGATATTCCTATTCTGTTCTTAGAACCCAGATAAACTTCGTGATACGCCCTAGACACCGGCCAATAACTATTGCTTATTACTTGACTTGCATCTACGCCTTGTCTTATTGAACTATAACGAATCCCTAGTCAAGGAAAAAGCTAGATCGCATCACGAATAGTCGAAGTAGCGGCTTTGGTTATTTATTTTTTGCGAGTTAACTAACTTTAGGAGGACTTCATACCCATTTGCAATATTTATTATGCCTAGATAATAATAAAAAAATACTTAAATGAACACCACCATCAAAACATCTGAAAGAAAAAGCTGACAAAAACTAAAGTCAATCAAAATCAGGCGACCCTTGAACAGTGCGCCGACCGACAAAAAGTCAGCCAAAAAGCGTTTTCACCGGCCCTTTATGTTACAGTAAATACCAAGTAAATAAATAAATACGAGTTGGCGCGTGTTTTTCGCTAGATTGAAGCAATTACGCCCACTGTGCGCGTCTGTATGAAACAATATTTCGATTTGTTGGTCTTTTGAATGTTTTTCGCACCGTCGTTGGTATTGCGCGCTATTTAATTTAAATTAAGCGTTTTCGTCTTCTGAAAGCACACTACTTTACAACGAACTGCTTAATTTAAATTGTGAAGAAAGTATCACAAAGTTATTTACTGTTGAGAGCAATATCGCAGATTAATAGATCGCAGATATCACAGACAACCCTTAACTTATCTCTCCATAAAACAAATAAAATTGTTCCTTATTTGTGCGACATCTTCATTATTTTATCTGCACTCAAAATGAACCAATATAACAACATGGACGCATCGTACAACATGCTACAACACCACACAAACAAGATGAAGCCCTGAGAATAATTCCAATCGCTCCGAGCGAATAAACATTCAGCCCCAAATTAAAACAGATTGTCTATGGGCGAACACAGATAACCCCTCGTGGTCGATCGTTTGAGTACTACGACACACAGTCTTGTGATAATAATAATAAACCTTTTATTTTTTTTAACTTGCATTTTCATTTAATAAATAAAGGCAAATTTTCGATTTTTATTTTTATGCTAATTATTTAGCTAAATGAAAACTACATGCATGTTATACACATTCTTCTAATTTAGTTTCTTATGACTAGAGTGTTCGTCCTACTTGAAGGACATCTTAAATCAGAAGTGCGAAGAAACATTCCTTTTTAGTTTGCAAAGAAAGCAACGCAAATGTAGCCGACTTGGATCAATGACTATTATATTTAAGTTGGTTATTAAAATCCGTGAAATCCACTGCTAGTTAGGGCCAATTTGATAATTTTCTAGGCAAAATGTGTGATGGTCGTGCTACCATAATTGATCCTCGAATAATATTATATTATAGCTTTTAATATAATAACATATAAACGACATTTTCATTATTGTATTAAATATATCCATAACTTAATCAATATAACACAAAATTGTTGTGTGTGATTTTGCAATTATAAAATATCATATGCTAAGTCTCCAGCAGTTCGGGGCGCGTCTAAACACATACCCTGTGGAGTGGCAGCCAGCCCTCCGTCCTGCAAGCCTAATGAAGTGGCATACGACTGCGTTCCCGCGCCACACGCCACCATTGTGAACGGCCGCCTCGCGTGAACACAAATAGGCAAATGTTATTGTGAATGGGGGCTTTGTTTTTGGACTTTTATTTAAATTCTTAAAATTAAAAGTGCGATTTAAGGTTAGTTTGTTAGCGTGTGAAGAACCAAAAAATACTAGAAACAGATAAGGAACTATAAAAATTTAAACTTTGCGACACACTTCCTCCCACGTAGCAGTAATAGAGTAAAATGTAATCTGAACACAAATCCACTGCCTTGAAGATATGATTCAATTAACTTGATAAGACTTATAAATACTATACATCAACTTATGAAGAAGTCCGGAATGCCACACACTATCGAAATCTTTTTCAATATTAAGGAGATATAGGTTTTAGGTTTTAGCTTAGCTTTACGTAGTGGTCTACGTGCTCGACCTTGCTAACTGTTGCGTAGAAGTATGTGACCACAACCCATTCCGTTTGGGAATAACCTTTTCCACGATAGTTTGAGATAACTTAAGATAAATAAAGTCAAATAATTATCCTAAACAACGAATTAGGCTCAATAGAGCTATCTCGTTTTTATCAGGTTTCTTAACTCAAATTATCTTAGGCACTTTCCAACTACTTGCGAGCTTCCTGCAGTTTTTGAAGATTTCACTTATCGAAATAATGCATAAGGAAGGTTTTTGATTATATTATTGCATACATTAAGGTTTATACGTCTCCTTCTTCCGGATGTCGCCAGGCAAGCTCTTCATCCCCCTTAAAATGAGGCGAGTAAGCCGAAGTGAGTGGGTGTCTCATCTTAAGGAGGCGCTCTCGGTATGGGCTAATGTTGTTGAAATATTGATTAATATTGTCGCCATGTTGGATTGGCCCTTGGCGGAAGCGACGCCGGAAGCGCGCCCTCTACCGGATAACGTTCCGGTTTAGATACGTTTTTGTTCCTATTGTCGTCAGCTCGAGTGCAGTTCGAGAGCTCTTCGGAAATATGGAGCATTTTTATAACGCTTTTCATATTTATATGTACGCTGGGTGCTCTCAAGTGTAATACTGCTTAAAATAGATTTTTTATTCGGAAATAATTCTACGTTTAAGTAAAACGCTTGTGAAACGCGAAAACTAGGACTTATTTTTTTTCTCTCCTGAATCTAAACCTATATCGAGATGGATCATAATATCTCACGGGAGAACGATAACCCCACAATAATTATTAGTAATTACGTAAAAAAAATTGTAAATTTTATTAACGTGGTAGTTCGAGTTTTTAATGTGCACTTTTGGAATTCCCACATTTTTTGTTTTTCTATATTCCCGATCGTATCATTAAGACATTGAGTATAAATATAAACTATGCTGGCGTCCTAGTAATAAAGTTAACTACAGACAAAATTAAATAATAAATATGTCTGCGTATGTTCGAAAGGTTTGGTCTGCAAAACATAGCTTATAGGTAACGGTAGCATTAAAAATGTAAACTACCAAACGCATCAGGGTACAGGGCAAGTGGTAAAAGGTTCTAAACAATGAAAAATATTTAAAAGCACACCACGGACTCATGGACGCTCAATTGAGCAACAACCGAACCGATTTAAATGTATTTACAAAAGAAAACAATAACCTCTCGAATACATACGACTTGCTATAAACCATTGTTAGCAACGAACTTCGTAAGCTTTTCAGCTTTTAAATATTTATTCGTAACTAAAGAGGGCCTTTATTATTATGTATTTACCGACCAACAAACGAATACATGAGCCACTGAGTGCTAGAACAGTGTATTGAAATTATATAATCGATTTTCGGTGCTTAATGGGTCAAGTATACTACAGTAAACAGCCTTTGGTATTATGTACGTGTACTTTATAACATTACATATTATATTTTTATATACATTACATATTATACATATATTATTACATTACATATTAGATTTTTGGGATTCAGGAATCAGGACTATAAATTTCAAGAAATATTAAGATGGAGAAGGAAGGTTCTCGAACGCCGACCCACGTCTGGGCAAAAAGATCACAAGTGGGATTTAGAAGGAGTTGGATTTGGAGTGACGTGTGTCCATGTGGATGTGGAGGAGATCCATGTCCCTATAACCAACCAATATGGATGGGATATTTTGTTATGTTAGTGAAGCTCTATGAACCTATTTTTTAAATTCTTATCTGTTTGTACTATCGTGGTAGAAGCAACATCTAAGTAATATAAGAAAGGTTTTTCAAGGCATTACTGGTTTGGTTTTGTTTGCTTTGCTTTGATTTTCAATTAATTCATATTATGCCAACATTTGACTCAACACGAGAACATGTTCATGACGACATCGAAGAGGCAAGGTATTGTAAAAATATTTCATTCTGAAAACTACGAGGGAATATAAGTATTTAATATGGTTATAATACTCCCTTTAGTTCTTTTCTAGTTACTCGAAACATCTGTTCTGACGGAGCACTCAAACATTTATCTTTCTCTTTGTCTGTAACATATTTATTTTGTTTCGAATAGAATCTTTAAAATAGTTTTGCATCCCGCTGGCTTAACGAGCCACTGGAGGCGCCTGCAATTGCGGACGCGTAAGTGCTTCATTGTTAATTCCGACATCACCCGCGCCCTTCACATCAACTCGGTACTGATCGTATTCAAACGTACCATTTTTTTCGAATCATAAGTTCTTACTATAATTTTGTATCCTCGTGCATAAATATTTTATATGAAATTATATCTATACTTTTTTTTATAAAACAATTTATACGTATATATAGTATATAATATTACCTACTAATGTAAATGTGTTATGTTACTATCATATTTAGATACGAAACACAAATGAACGAATTAAAAAATAACTCTTTGAGATGTTGTTGAATACATATCTGAGAAATGTTAAACGATAATTTCATAATTCTATTTTGTAACTAAAGCACGAGTAAGTACATGTTAACTTCAAGCGGACGTAGGTAAAACTAAAACAAGACTATAAGTAGAATGTACAATGGCCACGGACTACTCCTTTTATACTAACGAAATGGTGGTCACCATACCAAACACGGGTATATTCATAATAATAGGTAACCACCCTCAATATTCATTAAGATACATACCGCTTGACATCTTAATGTCAAGTGTCAGAAATAATAACTGTTGCTAACATATATTTTGATTTTTTTTAACAAGCAAATATTAAACAAAAAAATATTTTTTTGTAATATTTACCTCTTTAATCATAAATATATTATGTACTTACCCAGTAACGGAAAAGAACTCGGTCGTTATGTCCTAGTGACTTTATTTCACATAACACAACGCTGAAATTCGAATGACATATGGGCACGTTTACAGAGCACGAGGGGTTAAAAATATCTTGGTTTTTGATACAGGAATCGTGCCGTAGTTTTTAATTGCATTCGTTTGTACAAAACACGATTTTGCGTTCCAACGTAACTTACCGGCCTATTATAAAGTATATTTTATTTATTGCAGTATCCCCTTCGTATCCCAAGCATCTGCTACATAATTATTTTAAAACTGCTAAGTGGCAAATACAAGTACTACGTGATAAACATGTTACAATTATTTCACATCATTTTATTCAGTTTATAAATTATGTGTAATTTCGTTTTGTTATTAGCAATTAACAATTCGATTATTGACTAACTACCGTACCGTACTTTATTGTAGAAAACTACGTATGCAAACTTCAGAAAAACAGAAAAGATATCCAATCCTCCCGTACGACGCTTTATTGCTGCTCGATTTCTTCCAATTTACAAAACAATTCAACATCATTCACCCCCACAAATCGCCGCCATAATGAGATTTCGCGCCAAACGGCCGGCGGAACTTTTTTTAATACATCTGTCGCAGGTCGCTCGTGTCCATTCTGCCAATTCTTTTTACTTTTTTTCCACACTCCTTTGCGAGTTACAAGTCGATCCGATTTGTCACCGGGGGGTCGGATTGTGCGATACTAACGATTACTTTTGAGTTTTGTTATTTGTTAAGGTTATTGCACGTCCGTTCGTCCTTTAATTGTCCGAATGTGACGGATTTGTGATTTTAACGCCATTTTGACACATTGTAGTGCAGACCATTTCGAGATTGGAAAGAGGATTAGAGAAAGTACGCGCAATGACAAAAACTAGACAACAAAGTTTTAAATATGTTCTCTTTATACCCAGTCTATATCCATTTTAAATTCTACGTAAATACACTCTGTTTCATCATTTTAGGTAACCTTTTGTATATCTTACTTATAAATGAAAATTTTATTCACCTCTTTACCAAATCGCAAGTGATTGTTAATTTATAAATAAACTAATAATATGATAACATTACATACCAACTTAACCACAAAATTCCTATACCTACCTCAATATGCTTAGTAAAACCAAAAATACAAATACAAAAGTAATTACATTAGTAGGTAATTATATACATACTTTAAATTTGAAGAAAACTATATTAACTAACTGCCTATGTCATTATTATTCAAAAAATATTGCAACTTATACTATCTCAACATTCACACGAGAAATCCAATTACCCTTCGTTTTCGCAGGCAATCCAGATGCACCATACGAGAATTCATGAATAGCAAATCTAACTAGCAAGCCTCCGGAGACTGGATCGATAAATAAATCATCTGCCTACGTTCCTGGAGACGTATCGGATTTAATTAAGTCTTTACGAGCGTTTGCGACACGTGAGACTGAATGGCTGAGCGCCTCCGCTTTGTGCCACAACTAGTGTCGCATTGTTGCCGACCAGTGGGAGGTTGGCCCGGTTTCCGAGAGCACCTGTCGCCGCCACACCAGGACCTACATTCGCCTTAAACCCCCGACCCTAAGGTCCAATTCTAAACACGTTTTTCCACGCGTGGGCTCTAACGACGAACGTCTCAATATGGTGCGACGACGTGTTAAGATCGCATTGTCGGTGGCTGACAATGGCGATAATTGATCGTGTCGAGTCTACCTCGCAGATGCCGTCGGCGTACCCTTTATTCGTGGCTTGTTACATAGATACAAAATTTATTTCGTTTGTTTAGATGTCTTTATGTAGGCTATAACTGTTGGAAGTAAATCTTTTGACACGTCGAGGGCTGCCTCCAATGTTTCATGACCGCGTTTTTGTGGAGTCATCTGATGAAGTTCCTGACGTTTCTATTTTCTTTTCTTAGAAACGATGTCAATATTTCTCTGAATTAGACTGCAAATGTTTGATTTAATAAAAGATTATAAAGTGAAATAAAAGCATGTGAATGTTTATGTTAAAATAGTATACTGACATTGTTAATTAACTAGTTAAGTTACACTTCATTTAAAATAGTTAATGTTTAGCTAGTTCAAACTTATAGCACCTTAAAAGTTGCGTAATATGATACTTCAATAATAATAATAGTGAGTTTACAATAAATAGAAATGGATGAGTTTATAATGAATAGAACTAGATGAAACTTGTGTCATTAGTAAACCTTACTTATTCTGCAACTATAAAATTTCGTATTTACACAGCACTCCCTAAAAATATAAAAAAATGAAAACAAAACATTAATCCGGCAAACAAGTACCGGACAATGGTACTCGTCATTATCAAAACATTAGCGCACGTCTGTCCGCGGGGCGCCAATTATTTCGCTGGCAACCCCATCACGCGATGATTACTGTACGCTGGCAACACCGTTACACTCGTTTGTCTCGTTGGCCGCGTGCGGCTGCAGCGCGCCACGCGACTCTGTTTTTAACGTTAAATGACGATTATCATCCTCCTATGGATGCGAACAAATACAATTTGTGGTTTGTTGCTCCAATGTTTTGAGAAAATGGTTGTAAACTCTTTTGTCTATAATATGACCAAAGTTAAAGTACAAACTCGATCCAATGTTGTCACAAATTTAATGTTTAAGAAGGTTGTTGGCTTGGTTTGTCACGCCACTCCAATTAATCAATCAAATAGTACTCGATAATCCTTCAACAAATGATGACGTGCGGTGATTTATAGATTTACACATAGAGTCAGGAAAGCAGCTACAGCAGCTGGAAACCCCCAGTTTATTTACTTAGATACCATTAGCGAAACTGGGAATCCGAGATAGTTTAAAAATAAGATTAGAGTAGAAGATCCTATCTAGTATTGAATAATTGTTAGTACTTGTACGTAATCGTACCGTACTCTCATATTCGTGTAAGTACTGGATATCTGGTAGATGTGATTTGAAAACAATGAAATTAGAAATCATCAATCATCCGTCACCATACCGGTCTGCTCCGGATTCGAATCCTGGCCATGCAAACGTTTAAATGATGAATTTATTCCATTTCCATATCATTCTGGGTCTGGGTATTTGTGTATTTTGTCTTTGTATGTGAGACTATAAGCATATTGTAGATGCGTTATTATTATTATAATTATCAGCCCATTACTGTCCCACATGTGGACGCGGGTTTCCTCTCAGTATGAAAAAACTTAGATCATAATCCACCACGCTGGTCAAGTGCAGATTGGTAAACTTCACACATCTTTGATAACTGTACGGAGAATTCTTAAGCGTTTAGATTTCCTCACGATGTTTTTTTCACCGTTAAACCAAATGATAATTCAATTATATATAAATCGGAGTTGTATGCGGGTCTAGAGCCCTGGATCCCCAGGCTGAGAAGCCTGGCCTACTACTAGGACGTCACTGCTATCATAATATTATCAAATACAAATGTTGTGAGTGCAACTACAAATACGAGAAAACATATCTAAATTAATCATAAACGTCTTAGAATGACGATCAGTCAGTATGCATTGATGTTCTGCAATGTGCCTTGGAGGGCAATGCCCATCCCCAAAACGGATAAAGTTACGCCAGTGGCAAGGTCAGGGTGGCCGAACTACTATTTAAAGAATTCAATCTTTCATGATCACATCCTAAATCTAATTCAAGCACATAACACCGGAAAATCAGAAGTGAAATACGGAAAACCTCTGTTTGAGACGCCGAAATCTTACCATTAGGATATCACTCCTTATAAATGTTATTATTTCGCTGTTATTCTTAAATATTCTACTACTTCAGTACTTAAGGCATTATTTCTAATCCAACGGGCACCAGTAAGGACCACTTCAAAGCGTCCAACTCCTCAGTTCTCAGGCCCCGTAGCAGATTTTCCCCACGCTCCAGCATTCAAACTAATCTGTATAACAAACGATGTAATGATCTTGAAACAATTAGTATCAAGCGGAAGCACATTTACAAAGCGACGTGTTTCACGCAAATAACCTTAATCTTCGATTTGAGCACAGGGCTGCCAAATAAATAAAAAACAGTCTACTTTATAACTTAATTTTAGCTATAATTAAAAGTACGTAATTAGTAGTAGAAGTATTAAAACACGCTTAGAGTATTCATAGTATTTAAGGCAATTATTGAACATTGTCTTTATAGTTATAAGAAATAACTGAAATCGAATCGTACACAGATCTAAAACGATGTCACATTTATTATATTTTAGCAGAAATAATTTAACATTTATATTTTATATGTAAATACTTTTTATTATTCTACAAATTCTAATAAAAATTGACCGAGATGTAAAGTAAAAGTAAAGTTTGTAAATAACAACCCTAGCCGTTCTTTCCCTTGTTTGTGACGTTCACTCGCGATTAAACATCCAATATTCCTTCCCGCCCTTTGTCACCGCTGAACGCTCACAACGTCACCGGTCGCCACTCCACCGCTCACTTTCATTCCATTCCTTATAATTCTAATTGTGGGAAAAGAACACTTCAATTTTTGCAATTTATCGAACACGATTGTGGGAATAGTTTTTTCATAATGTGCCAGTTTGAACACAGTCATTAATGTTTATTCGAAATTCAATTCGCCGTCGCTAATTGGACGGGAATTTACTACGTAAATCATTGTTCAGTTTCAAATACAATAAGTTTGGAAATCTGCAGGCGTTTTAAACAATTAATTGTTAATATTAGTAATTTATTAAATTCTTGTACTTTCATTAAAATTTGACTGGGTTGCAATCCTTGGGGTGGGGGCGATCGGAGCATACTCCACCACCCAGCTTAAAGGCGGATTGATGAAGGAAGACACGGGTTAATGAACAACGCATGTCCGATTTCAAACTGCCCATAACGCCTCTAAAAAGATTTTACGACTGCTACACAATGAGAGCAACCGAAATCTACAGTTTAACATGCGCCTCGAAGGACGGAAGCACGCATGAAGTAATTAGCGGTCACCCATCCAACTCCTGACCATGCCCAACGTTGTTTTACTTTGGACATCCGTTACAACCTACACTAGCCTTGGGACTATACGCGTTACAATTAAACTTACTAAATACATAATTAAAATGACCTAGACAAGTTTCAATTCAACTCATTAACTATAGACTGAGAAACGAGTTATTACTTGTTATAAACCGTGGAAAAGCTCGATAGAAATCAATGAAGATTTACCACTAATGGTTGGATTACAAGCTTTGAAATGACTGCATTGTAATCAGCATTTAATTATTTTGCCTAGTACAGTTTTAACCTTTTCACCACAATATAATTTAGATCCATATGCTTTCAAAACCTTAAGCCGAAGCGCGCCCTAGGCAAAATCAAAACAGACGAACGGTTACAAATTAAAAATACCAGCGAACGTACAATAACACAAATAATTACCGTACCATAATATTTTCTGAATGTAATCCTAAAATTAAACGAAACGCTGTACAAACTACAAACTGAACCGACAGGGCGGCAACAGGCGATATGTTTTCTTTAGGAACGCCGGATCGGTAGCGACGCCCGGGGGCATGCCGGCCGGCCTCGCGTTCGAAAACAATTAGTCGCTAAAAAATAAAGAAACGGGGCGATTACTGACGCAGGGCGGCCTGGGGCGCGGCTGTGGGAACCTCGCCATTGTTTCTCAACGGCCACATTCAGATTGCTCACTCGCAAGTCCCGCTGGCTCTCAATGCCCGCGTACAGACACCCGGTGTCGGTCGGAGTCAGAATCGCACGGCCGATTTGCGATCAAACGCCCATATGGCGAATTAGACCCATTGTTCACGACTTCATTTGGGTTTGTTGGTGGTTATTTAAAAACATTTGTTCGTTGTTGGCACTCTTTGTTGTTTGAGTGAATTAAATTCGGTTGAATTCGATTGCGAATCATACGTTGCTGGAAGTTGTAATGTAATTCAGTTTAGTTCATTTAGTTCACTTGTTTTCTTACTTGCCCTTTAAAAATACAGTATCTCAAATGGTTCTCATTAGCTACAATTACTTGCCTTACCGGAAGAACGTCATACCTCTATCTAATCAGGATCTCACTTAGGACCTAGTTCTAATAGACTTTGCTCGCTTTAACGGTGAAGGAAACCTATATGCCAGAGAGTTTGTACAGTTCTCAAAGGTTTATAATGTTTACCATTCAGCACTTGGCCAGCGTCGTGGCCTATGGCTTTATCCTTATCATTTTGAGAGAAGACCCGTGCCCAGCAGTGGAACATTAATAGATTAATTATGATGATGATGACGATGATCTAGAAATAAAATTCTGGATAATTTAAAAACGTTTTGTATATTTACAATTTAATTGTATGGCGCGTGCAAATAGTATGTGGAATATTTATCATCAAATCTCACTATCAGAATATTCTATCGTATTTGTACAACCGCAAGCAAATTCATATGCTGTATGGTTTCAAACGACATCACCGATATTCAGGGGGTTATAATCGTCACCACTTATCACGGCACGACGACACTCGAAACATTCAGTGGAGATCTTCCACCCGATCGCAATCTGTTGGCGTTGCCGTCGAGTGTCATCAATCAGGCTATCTCCGGTACGGGGGAACAGGTGGACTGTTTGGATCGATTTTTTCTGTTTAATAATTAAGCACGCGCTAACAGGACGCCGAGAGCCGCGGTCGGCAATCACGACGATCGCACGTTCAGCCTCTCGCCAGTTTGTTCTTGTTAGCGCCTTGTTTGAAACCAATATTTTTTTTTGTATTTTTAATGGTCTTAAAATGAAAAATGGCGGACTGAGCTCAGAGTGGGTCAATTTCCCGATCTGCAACAGAAGAGCAGCTGTTAGTAGAAGATTCTCTTTGCCCACCTTCTGACTCCCCAACTGGAGCCATTATAGCTGATACGAAGGATCCTCTTCCAAGTACAATGCCCTCGAGATAGAGCACATGAAGTCCCTATGAATTCAGGCGGGTTAAAGAACTGCTGCCGCATCCCACCAACAGACAAGAACGAGAACAACGAGAAGTTAAACGTGGTCTTATATGGACTGTCCTGATTAAAACCATGTAGACCCCTACGCGTGCACTGCAACTATCTTTTATTATTGGGTTATTTTCACTTATTTTTGCCTTAAAAAGGATAAGGTAAAAGGTAAGGAACATTTGTTTACACGGGCCGTCCAACTTAGTACTCATAGCGATACTGAGGCCTCCGTTCCCGATGTCAGATAGATCTTTAGCCCTGTTTAAGAATAATTACAAATGGATATGGGAGGCAATAACCACTTTTTTATATGAAAAGAATAGTAAACAAGCGTGCAAGCCACTAAATGTTATATGGTCACTGCAGCCCATGGACATGGATCAAAAATAGATTTAACAGAGCATTTTCAAATAGTAAAACTTTTAATTTATATTTTAATATTACAAAAACCTTAAAATGTCGAAATCGGCTACGTGTTAGATAATGGCAATTTAGCTTATGGACGAGAGTACTGTTACAATACATAAATAATCTCTAACTCTTATAGGTGCAAAAAGGAACAAACCCTCTCATGTCCCCGGCGGAGAGGGCGGAGGGCCAGCGCGTGTCAAATCGCCGCGTTCGACTCGTGGCGAGTGGCTAATTGACGCACGTGTCCCGCCATTGTTTCAAATTACTTTTAATGCGCCAGCAGGAGCAATATGCGACATTGCAAGATACACGTTTGGATTAAAACATGCATATGCATTAATTTGAGCAAATAAGCTGTTGCATGACAACAAAGTGGGGTCCCCTGGGATGTTTATTGAGACCCTATCTTGAATCGGAATCCTCGGATACCAGCTCCGATGTGAGCCTCTGGTAACGGAATGGCTCAAGTTCTAGGTAAGCTACAAGGGTTGCACTTTTAAAAAAAAATTATACTATTCTTATGATAATAATTAGGATTCCTCATTTGTTTACTTTTCTGTTTTTAGGTGTGGAAGTGATGTAAAACTCATAAGACCTGTTGTAGTTTTGGTCTTTCAGTAGATGGATCTGGATTGATGATTCCACTAAGGAATTACAACCATCACGCTAATCCACATACCAAAGAAGTGTTACGTTTTGGCACACGAGGCGACCCAAATTAGTCGTGTAGTGATATTATTAAAATGATGTGATGAATAAAGAAGGTAGTCTAGATGACTAAACGATAGGTTAAAAATATTTTTTTATGATAAAAAAGTATTTTTAAATAGGTATATTTTTTAATCATAAAAATATTTGGCTACAACTCTGTTTACGTTCCCTCTTTAGGCATGGGATTTTCTTCACAACTGGTGGAGGCCTAAAGGGTATTCCTCTACGCTGCTCCAATGCGGAATGGTGGAGATATGGATTAGTAGACAACGCGTCTAGGATCATTTTAAACCCCTCACAAGGACTCCAACAAGGTTTAACATATACTATCCAATAATAACAACCGGGACCGACAGCTTAACATGCTCTCAGAAGCATGGAAGCGCGCGAAATTTAACCACTAGCGGTCACCCATCGAATTCCCGACCGCACCCGACGTTATTTAATATTGAAGATAAGTTGCGATCTACGCAAGGCGCGCGCAAAAAATATTCAGTATAATAATAAAAAAATATTTCCTTATAATAATAACAAATATTTTCTTAT
>DWKL01000753.1:0-17058 GCA_018249415.1 Phareas burnsi | reverse complement strand
ATATATATATATATATATATATATATATATATCTTTTGTGTTATTTCGTTTCCCCAGCGGTGTACCTCTGCAAGCGTACAATGCAGAACAAAGCTCGCCTGGAGCTGGCCGACTACGAGGCGGAGTCGCTCGCTCGCCTGCAAAAGATGTTCTCGAGGAAATGGGAGTTCATATTCATGCAAGCGGAGGCCCAGAGTAAGGTGTGTTCGAGAGGCTTATAACTTTGAGAATACTTCCAACAATCCCTTATTTTATCTATAAACTAATATGTGAAGAGAAAACTTTGTACTCCTTTTTAAGCACATTGCGCGCATGGGTTGTGGGATTTGCCGTAGTGGAAGTTTGTATGGAGAAGGGGTGCAGAAAACTATAATTTATATATATTAAGTGTTACAAATGCTTTAAATTTAATAATATAAAACCTTCAAATTAATTGTTTACTTCAAACTGTCCATTTCAAGCGTTATCAAACCTGTGGTCAAACAGTCGCGCAAAGTAAAGATTGTCGCTAAAGAATGTCAGATTGAATGAGTTCCGTGCCGGCCGTATTGTTAAGTCCGACAAGACAAAAAAAACATTTTTTTTTATTTTGTGTAATGGCATGATTATAGGGATATACGGTTTACCAAGAACCAAAATGTTGTTCAAACTTAAACTTATTTAAAACTCACTACAGTAATAGTAGTATAAAGTAACAGTATAACTACTTATTTTCACATGATTATGTTGAAAGATTTGTAAATAATATATTTTTTGTATCTTGACATGTTAGTTAATGTAAGTTATCTCTATCGCGTTTATTAACAATAAATAAATAAATGAATCGTAACCTATCTACCAAGTTAAGCGACGTCGGACGCGGTCGGAAGCTGGAAGGGTGACCGCTAGTGGCTACACTTCGCGCTTTCGTGCTTCGGAGGGCACGTTAAATTGTCGGTCCCGGCTGTTATGATTAGATAGCAGTCGTTTAAGCTTGTCGGAGGCCTTGTGGGCGGTTTGAAAACATCTGACACGGGGTGGCCACTAACCCGTTTCTCCACGATCAGCGCAGCATGATAGAGTATGCTTCTGATCTTCTCGAGTTGTGAGGAGAGACCCGTGCCCAGCAGTGGGACATAAAAAGTGGTGCAGCCAAATAAATGTAAATATATGGATGTCGGGTCCAATGCAAAAGTTCACGAAAAAGACAAATGGGTCCAGTATGAAATTTGATAGGTGGTAGGACAATAGATCGACGGAGGCGGGGTCACCACCGTGAAGCAGTGCTGGTATTTCGGTTGGAGGCGTGCTCTTGTCGGGTACACTAATTACTCGTTTATTACTGTTCAAAAATAAAAAAACAAAAATTGTATGCATGTCTCATAACGATGCATCCGTTCTGTACTGTTTGTTTGGTCAATTGTATTTTATTCATCCATATTACTTTCAGGTGGACAAGAAGCGGGATAAACTGGAGAGGAAGGTGCTGGATAGTCAGGAAAGGGCTTTTTGGGATGTCCACAGACCTATGGTGAGTCATTCAACTGTTTATTATCACCACCATCAAACCAACATCAGGTGGCCTGCACGCTCGTTCTCTACTCTTCAAAACTTAAATAAGAAACGAACGTACAAGCCATATAATGTTGGGTAGGCGGCAGCGACGATCATCTTAGTTCTCAGGAATAGTAACGTTTCTACGTACGACCTAGGTGTTCATGGGCTGCAGTGGCTTCTTAACATCAGGTCCCCTGTTGTTATCCTGTACCAGGGACTGAAATACCAAAAATAAGCAAAATGTATTGAATATTTAAACTTTATGTCGCAGCCCGGCTGCGTCAACACCACTGAGCTGGATCCCAAGAAGCTGTCCCGTATCAACGCGATCAAGGTGAAGCGGCTGAAGCAGTGTCAAGAGATCATACTGCAACACAACTTGAAGGTATCGGTGGCGACACCGTCGGTAGCGGGCGCGGGCCTATATCACAGACTTAAATATTTGATTGGAGAATTTTGTATATGCAGAGCCCTAAGAGGGGCAAGCCGCGCAATTGCAAGCAGAATGAGGGGCGGTAGCACGAAGAGAAAAAAAATATAATGTTACATTGTTGAGTCCTGTAGGTAAAACAGTGGTGGACGATTAAATCGAGTAAAAATTACACTATACCATCTCTGCGATAACATGCTCATGAGCTGTAAGGTGTCACTGTAAAGGGCGGCAAAGATTATATTTGCCCAACGCGGCTAAATAGCTAGATCAGAGCCTGTGTGGACAATAATAATGCACAATTGAGCATAGACGGGAAGAGTTGTAGAAGCTATGTGTCAATGTCACACACACGCACACACGCGCGTGCGCACACACCCACACACACCCACACACACCCACACACACCCACACACACACACACACACACACACCCACACATACCCACACACACACACACATATACATATAAGGAATATAGAGGGTGACCTAGGACAAACCTGTTTAGGTTTATATGGATATTTTTTAATCCATGTATCATTTATTTTTTATTTATTTGTTATTATTGATATATGTATATATGCTTTGTTTCAGAACAATCCCATAGTTACTATAACAAGTGCTCAAGACAGTGAAGATGCAATACAGAAGAATGCAGAGTTGGCTCTCAAGGAGAATGGTAAGTAAACCCATTATTACCTCACTCCTGGGCTCTAGTCTCCTCTCATAATCTGGTTGAAGCCATAATCCACTACCACCAAGTTGAGATTGGTAGACTTCATAAATCTTTAAACTCTAGGCAATTTTTTAACCATACAATAGTGAGATTTGAAATTATAGATAAAATACGTCAATGTTATTATTTCGCTTGAATTGAAATATCGCTGCGCAGGCGAGCCGTCGCAAGCGGAGGCTGCCGCTGAACAGCCGGCGGCTTCCATCGAGCAGCAGATCGATGCCGCGAGGCGGCAGCTCGCAGCGCTCAAGGCTCGCATGGAGCGACGGGACGTGAGGGGCAGTAAAGTGAAACAGATGTGAGTATGGCTGCAACCTTTTTATATCGCAATGCTGGGGACGGGTCGCTTTACAACTGGAGAAAGCCTGGAATGTACTCCACCAATGCGGATAAGTGGAAATACGCGACCCGTGTCTGATGTTTTCAAACCGTCAGCAAGACAACCGATAGAGTTTTGCGACTGCCTGCGATCAAATGGCCTGCATGCTCGTTTGCTACTCTCTCACATAAAAAAAATATTTTCCAGGTTTATAGCATACTGCGAGCAGTACGCAGAATACGACGCCTTCCTCACTCCTCCAGAGTGGCCCAATCCCTGGATCAACGACACCACCGAGCTGTGGGAACAGGAGAAACAATGGTGAGTCTGTCAATTCAGATAGGTTGTAGAACTTAGTTCGACCGGGGAAGCCACAATTGTCTGGTTTGAACATGCAGTCTATAACAAACAAATAATAAGCTTATGTAGGGCTATGAGTGTAAAGGGCGTCAAATTTTAAATACTGTTGTACATCAAGTTGCCCAGCAACTGTTTGTTGCTAGGCAACTCGATAAATCGGCGTTTACAAAAGAATGTGTTTCCTTCGATTATTTTCTTTGTGAATTTTGTTTTACCCGCCGTCACTTCGTTACTGTATTAGTCAACGTTGGTGTTACGTTATTGCCGTTTTGCAGCAAGGAGCCGCTGCCGCTGCGGCGAGTGCGGCGCTGGGCGTTCTCGCTGCGGGAGCTGCTGCGCGACCCGCCCGGCAGGGAGCACTTTGCGCGATTCCTCGGGAAGGAGTTCAGCGGGGAGAATCTCAAGTGAGTTCCTTTGGTTTGGGTGTTAAGAAGTTTCCCGTGCCGTGTGGATAATAATAATTCCCGCCTAATTTTCAACAGTCATATTTTTTTTATGTATGAAAAGTAGCAAAAGAGCGTACAGGTCGCCTGTTGTTTAGTGGTTACTGCAGCCCATCGACATCCACATCTAACCTGGAACAAAACTAAAGTTCTATTTGAGGTCGTACTTAGATGCGTCATTACTCCTGAGGACTATGCTGGTCGTCTCGGTATAAGTGTGCCGCAATCGCGCCTTTTAAACCGAAACATAAAAACTGTATCACTCCTCTCAAAATGAGAAGGGTTAGGCCATAGCCCACCACACTGGCTAAGTGTGGGTTGGTAGACTTCAGACATCTTCGAGAAATTAACAAAGAACTCTCAGTGTGTAGGTTTCCTCACAATGTTTTCCTTTACCGTTAAAGCAAGTGATAATTAATTTCTAATATGTATATAACTTGGAAAAATCAGAGGTGCGTGCGGTTTTTGAACTCGGGACACCCAGCGTGAGATGACGGAATTTTTACCACTACACTATCACTGCTTGTAGGTTCTGGTTAGCAGTGCAGGAATTGAAGGCGCTACCCATTCGCCGCGTATCCAGCCGGGCCAAGGAGATCTGGAAGGAGTTCCTCGCGGCTGACGCGCCCTCGCCGGTCAATATCGACGCCGCCAGCAGGTAATCGACTCACCCCTGTGGACCCTACTGTGGGATTCTGCGGGGTACGATTTCAGAACCACAATTGGCGCCTTTTTTATGTTTAGAGTGTAGCACACGAGAGTGGAGGCTATCTGCTGATAAATGGTCATTTCAGCCTGTGGACATCTCCACATCTAATTTCAATCAATATTGAAATGCTATGTTCGGTCCTACGGTGATGCGTCACTACTCCCGAGGACTAAGACGGTCGCCTCGCTATATGTCAATGACCGGACTTCCAACCGAAATACAAGAAGCTTCACGTCGAATTATAATGACGGCAGTGGACGCCCCCAACCCGGTCGAACTATAGTTCTACTACCTATTTAGCATCTATCCCTTTGAGATGGAATAAAAATACTTTCAGTATATTTTAGTATATTTGTTTCCATTGGGTGATAGAACTATAGTTCATTCGAAAAGGTACGACCGCTGCCTGCATAAACTACCGATAAGAAATTTATTCAATCTGCTATATGCATCACATAAATTTATTAAGTTTACTTATGCATTATCATATATTGGGAACTATTGTATTCTGTTAACAGGGAACAGACACGCATCAAGGTCGAGTCCGGTACAGCTGATAGATACTGCTTCGATCAAGCACAGGTAAGAAAATTAAATGTTCAATTAAGAAGCCGCGCTGGAGCAACGTGGTGGAGTATGCTCTAGACCTCACTGCACGCTCGTTTATTACTCTTCTCACATGTAAAAAACCTACCTACCTACCTACCTAGATATCTTTAAAAGACATGATCACTTTACAGGCTCACGTCTACCATCTGATGAAATCTGACAGTTATTCAAGATACCTCCGTTCCGAGATGTACAAGGAAATTCTTAACGGATCGAAGAAGAAGGTATGTACATTCGTCATGATCAACCCGTACTACCCCACAGCTGGACACAGGTCTCCTGTAAGTATGAGAAGGGTTAGACTGTAGTCTACTAAGTCGGCCAAGTGCGGATCGGTGGACTTTATGCACCTTTGAGAATGTTTGAAGAACTTAATTATTAACTGAACCTAACTAAGTTCTTCAAATATTTGAAAGGCAAACCCTTACCTATTTTTCCTTCACCATTAGCAAGCGATAATTCATTTTTAACATACACGTAACTTCGAATAGTGGGAAGTTTCGAATCCCGTGATCCTTGGGAGTGCAACGCCGTTTTACTGTTTTTTTATAGTACATCTATTTTTTTATATTTAAAGAGTAACAAACAAGTGTTCAGCCACCTGATGTTAAGTGGTCACTCCAGCTCATGGTCACATGTTTGAGGTTAGCAAGAAGTCCTATCTGAAGTCGTACGTAGATGCACTACTACTAAGGAGAAAGACGGTCACCTCGCTGTTAGTGTCGCATAGGTAGTAAAACTATAGTTCATCCGGGGAAGTACCACCACCGCCCTTATGATCCGCCGTGAAGCTGTTTTTGTGTTTTCGTCGAAGAGGTGCGGTTGCCGCACACTTACAGCGAGGTGACCATCTTAGTCCACAAGAGTAATGTATCTACTTACGACTTCAGACAGAACTTCAGTTTTATTTGAGGTTATATGTAGGTGTCCATGGGCTGCAGTGACCATTTAAAATCAAGTGCCCTGTACGCTTGTTTGCTACTTTTCTAACATATTTTTTTTATAAAAAATGTACCCGGCGACGTAATTTTGCCAACCGAAACAAGAATAGCTTTACGGCGGATTGTGAGGGCATCAGTAATTTTTATTTCTTTTTATTTTTTGCAGACATCAGTCAAAGGGATTCGCTCCATCGTTTCGTTCACTGGTCGAAAGGAAACATCTACTAACTAACACATACAAACGTGCGTTTGTTGGTTTGATATAATATATACCTATATATAAATATATAGGTGGTACAAGAAAGTATGTATTTGAATAGAACCAAAAATCACTAAATTGTTTATGGTTTTTAAGCTTTTGTGATCATAAAAGAAAAGAAAGGATTTAATATTGTTGTGGTTACAAAAGAAAGGAAAGGATTTTGAACTTTTATCGTCACAAAAGAAAAGCAAGTATGTTGAACTTTGTGATCACAAAATAGTAGAAAGGAGTTTGAGTTTTCTGGCAATAAAAATGAGGAAATATATAAAAGTGAATGGGATATATTGGGTTTATTGGAGGTTTTTGGTCACAAAGTAGTAGTAGTAAGTTGACGGAGAAAAAATAGGTTTGTGTATTTTGAAGCTTTGTGACCATAAATTGAAGTAAAAAGAAATGACGAGAAAACAAATCGGCAAAAAAAAAATAAAGATTGTGTCTTTTTTTTTCAATTTGTGACAACAAAAATGTTTGAAAGAAAAGGTTTCACGCGGAAAATAATACTCTTAGTTGTTTTGCGTTTTGTAGTGTCGTGGTCACAAAGGAAGAAAAGGACAAGAAAATATAGAAAAAAAGGCCACAAGGTAAAAAAAAATACTAAATTTGTGTTTTTCGAAGCTTTGTGACCACAAAAAAAATCGATAAGGAAAAAGTATTGTGTTTGTGTTTTCTTACAAATATATCGCAACAAAAGAAATCAAACGTTACGTTAAACGTCAAATTTCGTCCCACTGTTGGGCATATGTATCCTTTGATGGGTAAGTTATTTAGACGTCAAATCGTTTTTTCCCACGTTGGGCACAAGTTGCTCACGTGGGATGTTTTAAATATCAAACGGTTCCCCCGCTGGACATAAGTGGGAAGTGTGATATGAAGTTGTGGACGTCATTTCAAAGTTAAGGTCAGTCGGTGTGAAACTTGTTTGAAATTTTGAAAAATCTGTATGTTTATAAAAAGAAAAAAATCCCTGATATTAACTGTACGCACACATACAGACACACACATCTAAATTTTAACACAAAACCAGAAAAAAACGATGTATGTTTTACGTTCGTTACAAATTGCTGACCTATGCGACGCAATTACCTGCCAGAGAGACACGGTCTTGATGCCCGTCAGCGTCCAAGTAAATTTAGACGTCTGTCTTGGATCTGGGTGTTTGTGTGCGTCGATTGAACCCACAACGCGATCCTAATGTGGGGACATGAGTGTAAAGAGAATTTAAATAGGTTTACATTGTTCCTGTTTATATATAAAACGCGCGGCATAGCCAGCGTGCACGCTCGCGGTTAGTTTTCGAATTTTTAGTCGATTTGTTTTTGCACTTAGTAGGATTAAATTTTGAGCCGTTAATTTGTTTTTGCACTTGTAGAATTACATTTCAAGTCGTTAATTTATTTTGCACTTATTAGAATTACATTTTAAGACGTTGATTTGTATTTGATGTTAACTGAATTTGCACTTTCAGTCATGATTTAATTTTGGATTTAGAAGAATAACTTTCAGTCGTCAACACTTAGCGGGATCACTTTATCAGAATTACACTTGACCGTCGATTTGATTTTGAACGTAGAAAAGTTACACTTTCAGCCGACACTTATCAGAATTATCTTTAACCGTCGATTTGATTTTGCACTTAGCACTATTATATTTGAATTCGACTAATTATATCTTGCGTTAGAAAAAAATGTAAGAAAATATTTATTAAACATGTTCTGTATGAGAAGTTTCAAGCATTATTAAGGCCATATGGTACCTTAGTAATTTCTACACCTTATTACATGTGTTTACAAAAAAATATTATATTATAAAAATATATTTTAAAGTTTATTAGTAAGTCTATAGATTTGTAAGATTGATCTAGCAGTAAATAGAAGTCGGGTCTGGAAATTCACAAAAGTGTCCGAAGGGAATGCACATTTTCACAGATGTCAAAGGTGGTGTAGGTGCTATGTGGCTTAACAACATAAATAACTATTAAGTAACATATTAACTGTTATGTTAACCGTATTCGCTGTTATGATGCTATTCAACATATTTATGTTGCTTAGCAACATAACAGATTTCAAGGAAAAAAAGAGCAGATACTCTGCTCCGTTATGTTCCCGTATCGGCTCCGCCTGACCCCGGCACATCGTCGCTCTCGTCCCGACCTTACGCTTGTCAAGAGCAGAAATATCTATAGTTTTTTTGTTTTCGTATAATTCATTTTGTATATTTTATCACGCTAAACATTTGACGTGCGTTCTTCAGCTCGGCTGAATGATGACTGGTCCGCCATTGTTGCTCATTATACTTTGTTGTTCTTTTAGCTCGGACACTTTAGACCCGGCGTCTATTTGTTGGTGGTTCAGTGGTCTATAATTAAAAATTTTGGTTAATCTTCGCTTTAATTTGTAAATGCACCAAAGGTTTTATTACAAATAAGACTCAATGAACTGCCCGAGAGATTTTTATTTTTATTTGTAGTTTTATCGTTTGAAAATTATTAAAGAAAATGTAAATAATACTCTTAGATATAGACAATACATGAATGTCGTAAGTGTGTTTAGGGTTAATGAAAACTAAAATATGATTAAGGGTGGTAGGACCCTTCGTGGCTGATGTCTGAAGACACCACCGGCACCTCTCTAACTTGAGTGAGCTGAGTAACAGAGCTTCGCGATAAGGCCTGAAGTAAAACACTACCTCATCATACCTTTCAGACCAGAACACAGCAGTTATGATAGGTGGTAGAACTATAGTTCGTCCAGGGAAGTACCACTGTCGCCCTTATAATCCACCGCGAAGCTTCTCGTGTTTCGGTTGGAAAGGTGCGGTTGCCGGGCACAGTTAGAGCGAGGCTAGCATCTTAATCCTCAGGAGTATTGGCGCATCTATATACTTCAGATAAAACTTCAGTTCTGTTTGATGTTAGGTTAGATGTGGATGTCCATGGGCTGCAGTAACCACTTAACATCAGGTGGCCTGCACGCTCTTTTGCGACTCTTTAAATATATGAAAAAAACAGCGGTAGTATATGCTAGAAATAGGCCGAATTACAGTCGAGCTGCTTCTACCACCATTGATCATATTCATCATTCGATGTTTATGCAAGAGGTGTCTATGATAATTATAATATAATGTCTTTGTCTTGTATTACTTCTTCATTTTGTGAATCTTATCGTGTCGTAAGGAGTCATACATAAATTACGTCACACGTAAGGGAGTAGGGATTTCCTAAAATGACGGGTTCGTGAGCTTGGTGACGTCACATATTATAGGCGACACAAAATCTAATAAATTAAAAAAAATTAACTCATTTAACTACGATCAAGTGATTGAATGTTTAGTACTAAGCTTACGAAAAAATGTTTGAAAATGTATGTCAAAATATCATGTTGGTTAGCAATGGTTTCTAGGCAACGTTGCATGGCAACAGTGGCTACTATATGTGAGATAAAACATTTTAATTTAAAACATATCGTTATGAACATACAGGTCAATTTAGCTTGCAATGTTATATATATAAATAAATAAAAAATAAATATATATAACTTACATAAATCCTTAATAAAACAATTCATTCTAAAATTATATTTTAGGGCAATGTAGTATATAAAACTTATAAATAACAAGATGACTCACTGCTGAAATTATTTAAGTACTTAAATATATATATTTTTTCTATTTCGCAATGTAATTATTTCTATAATTTTGTCAATTTAATTGACATTGTTTACGTCTGATCCGTTGCTCGATGAATTAATGACTGACGCCTCATTGTTGTCCATTTTTCGTTTTGATACTCTTTTATTTAGGTCACTTAAATCGACGGTTGGAACCATCAGACCCGGGAATGTGTGACGTCACAATGCACGTGTAACAGTCTATCTTAAGCGTAAAGGTCAATCTGATTAAAGGGATTTTTTTTTCTAACGTGATTTATGAATTATTATAGAGCAATGGTGTAACTAAAGAAACGGGTTTTGACCGCGTCGTTTTCACTTAATCTGTTAATGTTAAAGATACTTTTATCATGTTTATTTTTTATTGTTTGATAATAACTTTATCAATATTAAAACCTCAAAATAAGGGAAAGTTATTATCAAAAATGACAGTGTACGACTGTCTACATGGGCGCCGCCAGGATTAATTCAGGGAGGTGTATTTACACAGTATACTTTTAACTAAGAAAATATAAATATAGATTATAGCGACGCGAGGCTAAGCGGCTTGTGTTTGCTT
The DNA here is from genome assembly GCA_018249415.1 of Phareas burnsi. Classification (NCBI taxonomy): domain Eukaryota; kingdom Metazoa; phylum Arthropoda; class Insecta; order Lepidoptera; family Hesperiidae; genus Phareas; species Phareas burnsi. The sequence goes on along the minus strand of DWKL01000753.1, from coordinate 6,489 downwards.
TATGTTCACAGAAAGTGTAGAGGAGGATACTGAATTTGGACGCTAAACAGTGTTTAATCAAACAGTTACTTAATAAAAAAATGTAATATTTCGATATATTTTCTTTCCGGACACTGGGCGCAAGCGCATCCCTAGCACCCTTCTGCCGGCGCCCATGATCATCTCTGACTACTAAAGAAAAATTCTCGTTACGTCAAAGCTAAGATGTGACATTTCTTCAGTGTGGGTACGTGAAGGAATTGAGACAAAAGTGAGGGATAGTTGCGAAAAAGCTTTCCAATGTAAGGGTTTTAAAGATGTTTTTAGGTTTACGTAAAAGATGGATGGTGACGATGGACATAATGATATATTGACGACGGTACAGCGGTTACCATACTGGTCTGACGCGCAGAGGGTTCCGGGTTCGATTGCCAGCCAGGCAGACATCTAAATGATGAATTTAGATTTCTATTCTGGGTCTGGAATTTGTGTACTCGTGTTTGAGTTCATAGCAGCCACGACAGGAAATCCTAGCGTGGGGCTTAGAGTTTAGACAGCGTTTTTTTATAAGGATACATTTGATAAAACCAAATTATGGATGCAGATGAAATTATGAGAATTGATTCTTAATATGGTCACAGATGGCATTATGATCACATGCGGGCGTAACTCGAGCGAACTAGTTCCTAATGGATTGTCAGGTCATCTTTAGGTAAACTTATAAACTGAACTTTATTGTATAATAAATATTTTTTCTCTCTATTAATATAATTATAAAGCATTTATTTAATTTTAATCATACTGTATAATTAAATTTAGCGTTACGATATTTAGTCATTAGGGTTACGTTCATAGATTACATCACAGGATTAGGGGAGAGGTTCACAAATATGACAAGGGATCGTAAACTTCGTGCCGTCAAATATAATTAAATATATCTTTAATATATGGGTGATATTTAAACTACGTGCAACAGGCACAGAACTATAAAATCCGTGTGACGTAATTTATAAATTATCTCTAATTGACACTAAACATAACATTATGATATTTGAAAAACTTGTAAATTATTTGGTCTGTAGATATTTTTAAGTCACAAAAAGTAAATTTATTTCTCTTCTTGGACAAATGGACGTCGAAAGTCGTACTGAAATCAGGAAAAAGTTGACAGAAATATTTAATAGACCGTAGAAGTTCGACCGGGAAGGTAGTACCGCCGCCCACACAAACTGCCGTGAAGCAATTCTGGTTCAGTAGGGGAGGCTCGGTTGCCCGGTACACGTACAGCGAGGTGACCGTCTTAGTCCTCAGTACACATCTACGTACGGCCTTAGATAGAACTTCAGTCCTGTGAGGTTAGATGTGGGTGCCCATGGGTTAACATCAGGTCTGCACGCTCGTTATCTACTCTTTTCATAGAAAAAAGCGTAACTTTGCTAAAATCAATGTTTATAAAGGATGGATAAAACTACTTCGCTATAATCCACGACCAATTTGTATGATGGCATATATTTTAAGACATGCACTATAAAAAAAAACATACATATTGATCGCGATACATATATGCCTTAATTAAAAGAAGTTATACTTCTTTTAGCGTGTTATGAAAATCAAATGAGTGTTTTTTTCCGAATGAAACCAAAGTTGCGCGCGCAGATGTAACATAATGAAGTTAGTCTCCAATGAGAATTATGTTTATTATGATTATTTTCTTTCGGTCTGAAGTTGTCCGAGTAGTTCGCGAGTATATACATGCTGTTCCCGTTTTATTTTATCTAATTAAAAGGTTATTTATAGAAAACGTTAGATATTTTAAGTTTTATTTGTGATTAACACCAAAGAACTATAATTTCTTACGTGCGTACGTAAGTACGCACAAGGTTTTCTTTTTTTGCATATTATTCATCGTAATTTCTCCATTGTTTATTACATAAGCCGTTATCACTGACGTGTGCTCTGTCGCGCGGTCGGACCGCAACTGGCGCGCGCTTGTCGCTCTCGTTACGATTTCAGTTTGGACGATTTTCAACGCGGTCCCGACGTCCATTTGTGTCCATTAAGCAAACTTTTTATGTCAACTGTTCGTAAATTTACCGTTACATTACTTAATTGTTACACATTGTCGGTGATGTATGAATATACATCTCTGTCAATGTGACTATACATCACTGTCAATATGGGGGCATCATTGTCAATGTGGTGTCAGTTGCATTTGCATATTGTATTCATCACACGTTTCTATCCAAAGTGTTACTGGTCACTGTTGAAACCAACCAATCGCCAAAAATTTTTTTGAGACTGTTTTTTTCTAGTTGTAAGTTTTTTTTTACATTTTCGAATTTATTTTTTATTTTTCAAATTCAATATGCTGTTTATATTATGTATTTACTCGTGGAGGTCATAAATTTGCAATTGTTGAGCGTACATTTCATTTCTGTTTGTTAATTGATTTAAGTACAGACTGAGGGAGGGTAAGGAGAACAGTTGGTCTCATAGATGGTAGAACTATCATAGTTCATCCAGGGAGGTACCATGGTCGTCCTTATAATCCGCCGTGAAGCAGCTCGTTTCGGATGTGGATATGTGGTCGCCGGGTACACTTACAGCGAGGCGACCAGTCCTCAGGAGTAGCAGCCCATCTCTGTATGACCTTAGGATTTCAGGCCTGTTCGGGATTAGCTGTGGGTGTCCAAGGGCTGCACTTAACATCAAGTGGACTGCACGCTCATTTCTTATTCTTCTCATTTAAATAAAAAAACAGTGGCATCTTTGCTTGTACTCAATGCTGCTTATGGATATCTGCAATCTACCCTAAATATGGTTGAATTCCTATTTAAATTCCACCTCAGACTTGCACCTCAGACGCATTGTTACCCCTGAGGATAGAGTTGGAATCTTTCTAGTTAATGTCTGCCTTACCACACCTCAAAAAAAAATCTTGCGACTACGTTTATATTACGTCAACAAATAAAGACTTTAGACAGTTGCTAATGTCAAAATGGTTACATGACATTGAATTGACGTAACAAACTGTCAATTTTGTCTCTGATTTGTAGACTTGTTTTAGTCTGTATTTGTTAACATTTTCCCAAGCCCGACTGTCAGTCTAGCTTAAAATATCTTTGGTATAGTCCGCGCCAAACTTTATGGCTGCGGCGTACTCAATCTAAATTGCGCACGTAATAACTTGTCCAATAAAGAATGCCCAAAATGGCGGATTATATAAATAAATGAAATTATTTATTGCAAAATTATGTTAATTTACAATAACATCATAACTTGAGACCTTGTCGGTGTAGCGATATTGACTTGTTTATCTTTTGTCGGTGTATGGTGAGGTTATTTACTATAGTGGTTTGGTTTATACATTACCACCTACAGCTTAGCAAGCTGTTTCTGCTATAGAGAACAAACGGAGAAGAAAGTCCATAATAACCTTTATATATAACAATGGTACAAATTTTAATTATGCTGGATACATTTCATCCAAGCGTTAAAATATTTAATGCCCCAAATATTTATTTACATTATAAAATCAATTATTGATTAATACTATTTATATCAAGAGCAGTGTTAGGCTAGTGGTAAGATTCCGGGCTCTCAATTGAAAGGTCTGGAGTTCGAATCCCGCACGCACCTCTATTTGTTGAAGGTATGTGCGTATTAGAAAGCAATTATCACTTGCTTCAACGGTGAAGGAAAACATCGTGAGGAAATCTGCACATATGAGAGATATTTGTAAAGTTCTCGAAGGTGTGTCAAGTCTACCAATCCGCACTTGGCCAGCGTGGTGGACTATGGCTTAACCTTTCTTATTCCGAGAGGAGACCCGTGCCCAGCAATGGGATATTAATGGGTGAATGACGACTATTTGTATCTCCCTCACACATTACAGAGAAAGAACGAGAAGCGAAAATACATGTTGTCGTTTTGGATTCCATTCTTTATTGAGACAAGTTATACGATCAGAAGTAAAATCACAGAACAATATAAAACGATAGGAGCGCGCCTACTTGAGTTTAGCATCTTATGTCAGTTTGGCATAACATGCTAATCAATGAATCAAATCAAATTCAACCTTATTTCAAAGGTATTAAAGTATAATTTCATATGTATCTCAATTCAGTAGACAAATGTCATCCCACAGCGCTCTGTCCTTGACACGCGTTTGTGTGAGCATTGATCGTTTTCGAGTGAATGTGTCTAGTGCGCCACCTTTCGTTTGGCACGTATGTGTGTGACAGATGAAACAAGGGGCATAGTGGCGATAGTAGCGCCAAAGAGTTGGCGGATGATATCATTTAGGGCGCTTTAATATTGTTCTGTGTTTAAAACATGCGTATTTCGTAACAAAAATGGTGGTAGAACTATAGTTCGACCGGGGGGTACTACTGCCGCCCTCATAATCAGTAAATGTTGGGCGTACATTACATTTCTGTGTTAATTGACGTAAATAAGGACTGGGGGAGGGTAAGGAACAGATGGTCTTATAGGTGGTGGAACTATAATAGTTCGTACGAAAAGGAACTGCGGCCCTCACAATCCGCCGTGAAGCTTCGTGTTTCGGTTGAAGACGTGGTTGTCGGACACTCAGCGAGGCGACCTTAGTCCTCAAGTAGTAACGCATCTAAGTACGACCTCAGATGGGATTGAAGTCCTGTTTGAGGTTAGACGTGGGTGTTCATGGGCTGCAGTGACCACTTAGCGTCAGACGGTATGCACGCTCGTTTGATACTCTTCTTATAAAAAATGCGCTCAACTTTTATGGGCAATATTTTTTTTTACATAAGAAGAGTAGCAAACGAGTGTGCAAGCCACCTGATGTTAGGGTCCCTGTGACCCATGAACACCCACATCTAACCGCAAACAGGAGTAAAGTTATATCTAAAGTCATACGTTGCTGTGTTACTACTCCTGAAGACTAATTTTTTTAGTTCGTATTTATAAAAAGGTAAAAGTTAGTACTCAAATAAAAATAAGTTACTTAGGAAACCATTTTTATTTTATAGTTCAGTAATTGTTTGAAGTTAGCGCTGACAAAAGTTAGAATCCCCACATAAGCAGTCAATCAAATCAAATCAATGACGACTTTATTAAGTGACAGTTATGACTTTAATAAGAAAGTACAAAGCAACAAGAAATTATAAACAACTTGTTTATAAATACTGGCATAAGACGGCCGCCTCGCTGTAATGATCGCTTGTGTGGGGATTCTAACTTTTGACAGCGCTAACTTCAAGCAATTACTGAACTATAAAATAACAATAATTCCGTAAGTAGTGATTGTTGCTTAAGTACTCATTTTTACTTTATAAATACGAACATAGTATACCCGACAACCGCAACTCTCCAAACAGGAAGCTTCGCGGCTAATTGTGAAGACGGGGATGGTACTTCCCCGGTCGAACTATGTTTCTACCACACAATAAGGTTTGGCGCAGGCTGTATAATATAATATACTATGTATTATCTATCTATAATATATATAATGAAAACTATGTAAATAAATAATTTGATGTGTATTTAATCTTTAGAAATATTGTCTGTTTCATTTAAATTAAATGTAAACAAATATTAAAGATAACAAAATGAGAATTTCTTTTCTTTGTCTCTGCTACAGTGGTTGTGGTAATACCTGACGGTGGACGTCGGGGGTTCGATTCCCAGGCACGCACGTCTGCGAAATAAAGATTACGATATATTTATAATAAAAGACGATCTGCATCGCTCAGTGGTCGCCATAGCGGTGTGCCACGTACAGGGTAACGGATTCTGTCTCCGGCCAGACTGACAACTAAATAATTAATTTAAATCTGTTCTGGGTCTGGGTGTTTGTCTTATACAAATACAAACACCCAGACCCAGATCATCATGTATCACACAAGCAATGAATATTTATAATGTGTAAACAGTAGTAGCCTTGTGGCTATGATTCCGGCTTTTCACACTGGGTGTCCCGAGTTCGAATCCGGCACCTTTGCTATTTCAAGTTATGTGCATATTACAAATTAATTATCACTCGCTTTCACAGTGAGGGAAAACATTGTGAGGAAACCCGAGAGATCTTTAGTTCTCGAAGGTGTGTAAAGTCTACCAATCTGCACTTGGCCTGCGTGGTGGACTATGGCCTAACCCTATTCATTCTGAGAGGAGACCCGTGCCCAGCAGTGGGACAGCAATGGGTTGATGATGAAGGATAACGTAAGAAAGTTACGAGAATTTCGTGTTTTTAATTGTTACTACGATATGTGATGGTAGCGTCAATTACTTTCGACGCTGGAAGTCCGGGGTTCGATTTCAAGGTAAGGCAAAGAAATAATGAAAAATTTATTATGGTGCTATGATAAGCAGTGTCAGTGGTAATATGGGGTATATGCTGGGGGTTCTGGGTCCGGCTTTCAGAGATGTATATTTTTTAAAATGTTTGTAGAGTAGCAAACGATTGTGCAGGCCACTTGATTTTAAGTGGCCACTGCAGCCCATGGACACTTATATGCAACCTATAACGAA
>DWKL01000752.1:0-17061 GCA_018249415.1 Phareas burnsi | reverse complement strand
ACATCAGGTGGCCTCTACGCTCGTTTGTTGCACTTCGAGCATAAAAAAAATATATCACACATCAAATATATCATAATCATATATCACACATCAAATATATATAACACTAAAGACGAATCCGCTAGGGTCAAAGGGTCAATATGTTCTTCATATATTGCTAGGCGTATTACTTTACTTACACTAATGGTTGATGCTCTTAAACACTTACACACACCGTCCAAATTCAATTTACATTAGGAATGCAAATAGTGAAGTCCAACATCCTATTTATTTGCGGATCGACCGCCGTTAAGTCGATTGCACAAAAAGGGACTTCGGACACAAACTAATTAACATGTATTCGATTCTTGTTTAATTGTGAAGTGGTTTCGGTAAGATGCTTTTTGCTCGCTCCGATTGTAAACGTTCCTTTATTAAACCTTTAAGTCCAATTCGTACTCACTTATTGCAACGGCAGACCTTTTGCTCTCTGCATATTTAATATGTGATAGAACTAGCTCGTCCGGGGAGGTATTACCACCGCCCTCATAATCCGCGTGAAGCGATTCTTGTGTTTCGGTTGGACATATGTGGTTGTCGGGCATACATACAGTTAAATGATAATCATAGTTCTCAAGAGCAGTGATGCTTCTACGTACAAGCTTAGGTAGAACTGTGGGCTGCAGTGACCACTTAGCATCAGGACGCTCGCGCGCTCTCTGCTACCATTCTGAAGTAAAAACAATCCATAATATTAGTTATATGCTTTACTAACTGAGTAATATTGTAATCATGATAATCGAATATTTATTATCTATATGACCTGAGGTCGGTTATAAATGTGTCGATATTTTGAATATTTATGTTCAATATACATACAAAAGTCAATTACACATTTATTAAATTGGTAAAGATATGAGCGGCGGCCGCGCGACGAACAACAAAACCCGACGCGGCGAATTGACATTGAAAAGCAAAATGTATTTCCGACGGAATGAACTTTAAATGAGGACAGTTTTAAATGTTGTGTAACACAAGTCACCGCCCGATTAACCATATTTCCCGCGCAGGAGAATTTATTTACACATTCGTGGTTGTGCATTTCTCGTTCAATGTTTTGCTATTAATGTGCTAATATTCGCACCTCATTCTCATTAGCGTACGATTCTCTCGCGGCTGGCGGAGTGCTGAAACGTACTTTGCCATGCTGCTCCATTGGCGGAGCACTATCTATAGTAAACGCTTTAATTCTTTCTAGTGGTACGCATAGTCCCACACTCACACTCACTCTTAGTTCCTGTGGCGTGGGCATATACAATGACGAGTGCACAAACACCCTGGCCCAGAACAGACGTCTCAATTCATAATTCGGATGTTTGCCTAGCTGGGAATCGAACTGGGAATCATCTGCGATCAGACCGCTTAGGTTACCGCCGCGTCACGCGTGTTATCAACGACATCGGATTAGGTAGCTATTGAAAGAAATATATCATTTTATTGCATCTTGAATTGGCTTCGTCTTCATCATCATTTGATAATGAACTCTTAGGGTGGTTTCTTTACCTGCGTGGTGTCACAGTCACACGTACTTCTACCTTATAACGCTGATATTCTAGTTTAATAGATATGATAAAGCAAATGGCAATTTAACGTTTTAGATTAATCCTTGACAAGAGCAACAAATTATAATTATAGATCTTTTTAATGTCTACATAAGACCGCTGTATTTAAAAAACTGAGGATATGTAGTAAACAGAATTGATACGCTCGGATAAGTACACTGCCTACCTTATCAACTATATGTGTTTATAAAAACAGAACTGCATCAAAACAAAGTATTTTATTGCACCTAACACTGAATAGCATTAGGTACACATGAAATTGTTGTCGTTTCACTTGACACAGCTTTAGTTAAATATTTCTCTGAATAAATTATTTATTTCTGTTAAATTCAAAATTGTTGTTACTTTTCAATTCAACAAACGTTAAACTAATGTCGAATGCGGTTCAGGCGGTGTTCACAAAACACATCTAAGCAAGATTCTCCAACGACAGAATGACACTGAAAAACTTATTACATTTATACATAAGTACACTCGTCTTCTCTTTGATCTAGTACAGACAATAAACCATAAACCGTACAGAGTATAAATATCAGGCATTAGACACGTCTCCCTCAGCCAGACGGATACAAGATCACTCGACAGTGAGGGCTTATGACGGTCGAACACCACACAATGCAAATAAGTCTTCAACTAGTCTGTGTAACAAGAAAACTTTTATGCAATGGCTGTAAGTGAACAGACGATAGGGAAATCGCTTTTAAATACATTCAGTTTTCAATATATCTAGAAATTTTATAATAGGACTGATCTTGCTTGGTAATAAAATAGGTACTTCAATAGTTAAGAGCGGCTAGTAAATGTAATGATTTTATTGACAAGGCATTTGGCAAAGTATTTGTTATGCTTTTGTTAAAAATAATTCATACGAATCGAGATCCTTCGACAGAAATACGGGCAGTAAAGCCCCGATTTTAATATATCGTTAGTCGAATACCTAGTTCTACAAGATAACGACTAATAGGGTTCTTTATTTAATTGTAAAGGCCATCTTTAATATGAAAATACTAAGGCAATGCACTATGTACATTTATGATTTATGAAACGTGTACATTTATGAAATTACTTTTAAAGTGAAGATTAAATGGATGTGTATTTAAATGTTAACATTTTTTTATTATACTTAATGTTTTAGAATAATTTATCAAATAACCGTACCAAACACTCAAGCGTTCGAAATGCGTTTTTAATTTAATCTATTAATAACATTCAATAATTAACAATAACTTGCATAAGCATTCGATAACGGGCATTAATATACTTTGCTGTTAACCCTATGACTATTTTTTGGTTTAATCACAAAGTGTATATAAGTGTACATTAGGATATATGCCGTAACGTGCCAGACACACCAGCTTTATCCTTCTAGAAGACAGAAATAGAACCACGAATACAACCATTAAGTATTTCTTTCTAACGTTGGGGATTAGTATTTTTTATGTGAGAAGAGTAGCAAACGAGCATTCAGTCTACCAGATGGTAGGTGGTCATTGCGGCTCATGGATTCATACATCTAACCTCAAACAGGACGGAAGTCCCGTCTGAGGTCGTTCGTAGACCCATTACTATTCTCGAGAACTAAGATGGTCGCCTCGCTGTAACTATACCCAACAACCGCACCTCTCCAACCGCAACAAATAATGGTTTACGGCGAATTATAAGCGCAGCGGTGACACCTCCCCGGGCGAACTATAGTTCTCCCATTTATTAGACATTTCATTTGTCACGGGCACATAGGTACTTATAACGCGCGTGACACCTCGCAATTGGCGAGCGACGACGGAATTGGAATAGACCCCTTGAATAGACCTCTGCCGTGATTGTGCTCACATCTTGATAGGCGATATTCATAAATGTGTCTAGATGTGTTAGTGTGTGTGTAGATGTGTTTGAGTAGTACGATCTAATAACGATTTAACGCAAATCGGGACTTAATCACTGAAGTATAATAGGTTATTTTTTTTAAATCATATCATTTTTATGTGTGGAATAATAATACAAGTTAGTACGAATTCGATTCATCTTTTAATGATCACTCTTTGTGGACGTGACCTTATGTAAAGCACAGGACATAGATAGATATAGCTTGTTTTATACAATAACTAGCTTTCACCGCGGCTTCGCTCCCGTTTACGTTCTAAAATACGTGTCAACGACCATCGCAAAGAAAATGATACCTTTGTTCTTTCTTCTTAGTAACTCATGTTCATATCGATTTGCAAAAAACTATTTTGTTCGTGCCGGAAGGCCGGGTTGATATGCCGGATGATAAAAAAAATACTTTTTCTACCCTTCTTCTTAATCTTGAAAAGATTTTTCTGGATAAAAGAAACTTTATGTCCTTTTTTGCACTGCAATACGTGTACAAAATTTCATAGTGATCAGTTGAATAGTTAAGGCATGAAACAAACAAACTCACATTCGTATTTATAATATGAGTCAGGACAATTTACTTCAAACCAAAATAAGTTTATTTTTATAGCTTAGAAAGAAACGAGCGTATAATCCAACTAAGGATAAGTGGTCACTGCCGTTAATGGACATCTCTAATCATCACCAAATAAGATAGCCGTATCTGAGGTCTGCGATGCGTTGCTACCCCTAAGAGCTATTTAGGACATCTCGAGTGTCCATCCATTCATCCACTATCCAATGATATATCCAAATTTCGGAGGCATTCTATTCTTAGTCCTCTGGAGCAACATCGCATGTGTGATCCACTTAAGGTAGATCCCCATCCTATGTAGCCGGTTACAGATGTCCATAACCGAACCACTCTAAATACAGCGAGCTGCATGTTCGTATGCTACTGCCATTATAATAACAAACGGTTCTTACAATTCGCATGCTGGTTTTTTCAAATAAGTACACCACACATTACTGTCCCGCTAGGCACGGGCCTCCTCCCAAAATGAGTAGGGTTAGGCCATAGTCCACCACGCTAGACATGTGCGAATTGGTAGACTTCACAGAGAACGTGGAGATATGAAGGTTTCCTCACGATGTTTTCCTTCACCGTTAAAGCGAGTGATAATTAATTTCTAATACGCACATAACTTCGAATAATCAGAGGTGCGTCCGGGATTCAAAACCTTAACTCCACGTGAGAGGTCAGAATCCTACTACTGGGCTATCACTGCTTATTGGCGTTATCATTATTACTATATTCTATTAATATTATTATTACACCACATATTTGAGACCAATAATATTCGTAGCTCAACCACAATCTTCTCATAGGAACCAATTAACCGATCTAATGCTAGAAACGCACGTTTCTTGTTTCAAAGGTAATATGTTTTCTTTGTGTAGTAGATTGTTCTTAACTCGATCGTGGACTACATAGTATAATTGAAATACGCTACGCCGTGTTTTCTTACAACAATTCCACGTGAGGCATGAATATAAAAGAATATTCACCGAGATCCAACGGTTAGGTATCTAAAACAAATCCCCCGCGCCGTGGCTGGCGTGTTAAATCTATTTAGAGCTAAACCAATTGTTGTCTACCCATTGCACCTATGTAACGTCAGGACAATCGCATCTAGAAAATTATCTTGTTGAGACCGATTCTCCCCGAGGACGATCATAAGAGTTCCACAATGCATTCTAAATCACATAAACGGTTACGGCTCAATTCGCACTTGCGATCTAAGATCTGAATAGCGACATTGTTGCACCAGCGGGCACTAGGGTCTCACGATCAATTGAAACCCTATTCAGACACAACTAGCCCAGATTAAGGCCTATAAAGGTAATCGGTGTTATATCTCCACTGTCAATACAAACTAGGTTATGTAAACTTGAAAATACCAGGGTTACAGCCATTACGGAGCTATAAAAATATTCCGGAATTTCAAACGAAATGCGATGAGAATTTTATCTTTGTTATAAAGTAAAATTCAAATATGTGACTGTAATGTCAAAATTAGAATTATTTTTGAGGTCACTAAAGCACAGAAAACAAATAATGGCTTTATTTTTTTTTTGTATTCTATCTGCTGTATGGATTTATTCAAGATTTTAATGTGGCTTTCACATAGAAGATTACGAGTAGGTATTTTTTCTTTCTAATATAGAATTAACAAAAAATCTTGCAGTTTACCCTGTAGGTGGGCACTGCCCCCCATGGACATCGGCAATCAACTCTAAATAAGATTAAAAGCCTATTTGTAATCGGATCGATCTATCCCTGACTAAGTTAGAATGCCTAAATTGAAACTTATTAAATTTCTGTAGGCTCATGTGTATATTCCATGACATTATTTTAGTTCCCCGAGTTACTATTAGACCTAAAAGAAGACAAAGAATAACTTTATAAAAGTGAACACTTTTCAAAGTTACTCTGCAACTAATCACGGTGGCAAGTTCTTGGACTACTTTGCAAATAAAATTCGAAAATCTTTTAAAAACTTATACTTTTGAGCTGGTTTAAACTTATACTTAGAGCTTGCAAGATTACTTATCTTATTGCATGTAGATTAAAAAATTCTATCCAAGATAGTTATTGTAGAACAAAGCGGTAGTAATTTTCTTAGTGGAAACCTTTAATGGAATTGCAGTCCATTAGTTACGTAGGGTCTGCAGAGGCAATGGTTGGCTCAACGAGCTTTCAATTGAAAAGCAGTTCGCCTTTAATATTATCTACTATTGTTTACTATCATAAAAGGGTGCTCTCTCGTTCTCTCTTTTGGAAAATGAAAGGGAAAAGGCAAATAATTGTTCGTTCCGCTACGGAGTGAATCGTTTCGCAGAAAAAGTGTATCGAAGTGAGTCCTAATTAGGATTGAAATTGGAGCTAAGAAATGTTTTGTTATCGGGATTGTGCGCGGTTGACCACGTTTTGAACATTATGAGACAGAACAATGATTTAGTCAATTTAATTAACAAAATATATTTAATATTATTTTTGCTTTAGATGTTCAGCAATCGAGCGTGGAGGCCACCTGATATTAAGTGATCACTGCAGTCCATGGACACCCACATTTAACCTCGAACACGACTAAAGTCATATGTCAGAGCTTACGTAGATACGCCACAAATCACTCCTGAGGATCGAGATCGTCGCCCCGCTTTCAAGTGTATCCGACAATCACACCTCTTCGACCGAAATACACAAGAATTGCTTTACGGCGGATTGTGAACTCCACCATCGAACCATATTTCTACCACGTATTATATTAAATGTAATTTAAAAGGCCCCAGTGAGCTTAACAAATTGACAGCGTAAAATATAATTGGGCGGTGTTAAGTTTGAAGTGTCAAACTTTACAGGGCAGGAAAACTGTTCATACTATACAACTGGCCATATTAGGATGTCAAACCAGTTAGGCGTCGAGGAAACTTAATTCCTCGCCATTAAATTCTACTTCTTAGTTATAGTTTCGTATATTTATCATCTGACTGTACATATAAAGGGGAAAAACTCAACTTGTCTAAAATATTGATAGATTAATTTTAACGGAAGTCGTTTTAGTGAACAGCGACAACCTAGTGGTTAAAATTTTTGCCTCTCACCCTGCGTTTCCGGGGTTCAAATCCCGCACGCATCTCTGATTTTTGGAAGTTATGTGTATATTAGAAATTATTTATCATTTGCTTTAACGGTGAAGAAAATCATCGGGAGGAAACCTACACATCTGAGAGTTCTCCGTACAGTCCTAGAAGGTATGTCACGTCTACAAATCCGCACTTGTACAGCTCCTTGGACTACAGCCTGATCCTTTTCATTGAAAGGAGACCCATGTCCAGCAGTGAGTCATTATAGGTTGATGATGATGATGATCAGAAGGGCGTGCTGGATTCGCACCCCAGACACCCAGCGTAAATCTTAATTCCTAGGCTGCTGCTTAAATTATAATAACTGCGAGCAGTATATTTCCAGTTGACTTAACATTTTATAGTTGAAATAGATTGACTCTATTTTTACTGTTTCCTCAGGATATTGTTCAAGGCTCACGTGTTACTGATTGGTCTCAAGGGAACGGAATATTTTATACCTCAACAGCATTTTTCAAACACCAAGGAACAATTTGTTTGTTTCCAGACGATATTAATATTTCATGAATTGTTACGGTAGCGGACGGGTGTACGTTGCACATACAGCCAATTATAACTGACGTCTGAAATCAACCGCCAATACTTGTGATCGTATCTGTGTTGGTCACTGTTACTCACCCTTGTACTAAAGGTTTAAAGATAGAATTCCAGCTCCACCACCACCGCTCTTATGGTTATCACCGACTTATAACAACCACGCAATGCGACGAGCAGTGGTAACATCCCGGTCTGACACGCAAAGGGTTCCGAGTTCAATTCCCGCCGGCTAAAACATGTAAATGAATAATTTGTACATCTGCTTTGGGTCTGAGTGTTTGTATAACCGTCTTTGTATATGTCCGTGGTACCCACGACACAGGGAATTATGAAGCTGTGAGTGTAGAAAACGTTATTTATTGTTTATTATTTTTAATGTGTGGTAAGGTCAAAATTGCTACTAATATGAGACTTTCCAATTTAGGCTTAAGGGCAGCAACATCTGCGATCGCCCTCAGGCAGACTCTTTCTATAGTTGAGTCAGTTACGGATTTTCATGTGCGGCCAAGACCACTGAATATCAAGTGGACTGCAAGTGCCTTAGCTGCTTCTATTCACAAAGAAACAAAGAACATCAACAACAAAGAAAAAAGCTTACATTTACTTATTTAATTGTTTGCCACAAGATGATAGAATATTTTGATATTTTGACTTGACTTAGGGTATCTTAGTATTGTGGCTCTCTCCACCTCATTAGTAGGTGATAATTAAACAACCATTGTAGTCCCACTGCTGGATGCGGGTCGCATCAAGGCAAAGCTTAGGCCGTAGTCCGACAATCCCCAATAAACTACATATATGTGATATAATTTAAAGTCAGCGGTGGCCACAGAACAATATAAGACGGTCGGTGGTAGTTACCGTTACTAACGACCACTATAAGTTAACACCGAGGGCGACATAGTGACAGATACCATTCGATGTGGTGTTTCTGCTGCAGTTGATCTCTTAACACGCACAGAGGTGCAACCTTGCACAGAGGTATATGGATACCTCTGTGTATATTAAGTAACCCTCAACACTTACAGCCCTATCCTGGGATTCCCTGTGTCGTAGCATTGATATACACAAACACCCAGACCCAGAATAGAATTCTAAATTATTTTTTGAGCCAAACTACATTTTATTACACCAAAAAGTTTTATTATTATTTTAATAGTTAAATAAAATTTGAACTGCGGTCTAAACAATAAGACTCGATACAATAATATAAATAAATAGAATAGAAAGATAAATATATTTAATGAAACATAGATCTTACAAATGTCTTTAAAATACTAAACTTAATAATTATGAACGTCATTTGTCACTATATTTAAGAACGTGTAATATAAATTTATATATAAAAAAATAATTTTACAGTGCAGTTCATAAATAAATTTATTCTACTTTTAAATAAAATATAGATAAGTTGAATGGAGCTTTGAAGTCGGCGCGTGCATCCAGCCGGAAGAACGCTAATTGATGACTAGATCCGTGACAGAAGTACCGCTTCGGAAGCTGCACGTCTCACTTCACAATTGTTTTCTACAGAGTGCTTCGCTACCTTTCAAATTAATAAGTATCATTTCGTTTTGCTCCGTTCCTCCAATCTCTGCGAACGCTAATAATTAGTAGCTAGTTTAAGATTTATTTTATTGAAAATTCATCTTAGATCTCGTTAGGATTGTCTCTACAATTCTAATTTGAAATAATATCGGGAATTTGCACATTTTCGTAATACCTAGCTCTAATTACAGACAAGTCTCTCTTCGCATTTCTTGTTTAAAATTGATAGCAAATATTATTTTGTAATGTATCTGTTTTACGCTTAGTAAAGAACATTGCGGAACTCAATAGCGATGGTGCGTCGGAAACAACGTCAGCGCGATCAACACCGGACGCGATTTTGGGTGGACGATGTGAATGCAGGTGAAACATTTTGATGAGCGTTTGCGTGTTACGGTGCTAGTTACCGTTAAACCTTGTTGATGATTGCAAGAGACATCTAGAGTTATTGATATGTTTCGCATGTCGTTTTAAGAATCCGACCGTGAACATGCTCCAAGTTCCTTTATATTATAATAATAGATGTTAAAGTTGTTATCTCTCATTGCAATTTTTTCTCTGAAATATGTTCAAACCTTCAAAAAGAATACGAATTTTTGAATTTTAGTAAAACGGTACATATACACAGAATGTCGCATTCATACGATTCGACCGCTGCAAATCTATTACAGCGCATATTTCTTCCCGTGCACACGGACCACGGGGCATTCGTACGAATTTCTGTACGCTCTTTCGAGTTTTATTTGTCACAATCTTTTGTAGTTTACTGAATTCCCTCTGAACCGACCGGAACTCTGTCACCTCGTGCCCGTGTGTTGTATTTCAAGAATTCGGAAAATTAAACACGCCACAAAACGCGTTGATACAAATCGGCGCGTTTAAGTTTCGTCAAAGGCGCCTCGGCTTGGGTGACGCGCGATCCGCTCTCTCTATTCCTTTCGCATTTGTCTAAAAATATTGCAATTGAATGCATTTCGGTATGGAATATTGAAACCTCAGAGTGGGTGAGTGTTTCTCATCCGTGCACGCATGGGGGTAGGGTGTGCACAAAGCGGGGGCGACCCGCCACCGTCGCCTCCCTGCACCCCTAGTCTGCTTCCTAAACCTCTACGCAAATAGTACACGTTTGCTTGGCAACATTTCATGCTTAGTGTATACAAATAATGTACGGCGTGGCTACAAATTGCGCAAAGGGAATACTAATGCAAGCGAACGCAGGCGAAGATAAACATTCCGCCATTATTCGTATTGTTGCGACCGATTCGCAAGTCGCTCCGGTCTTCCGTCGATACCCTTAAATGCTTAAATGACATTAAAAATTCATTAACTCGAGTCCTATTGAACGTCGACTGTCTGCCACTTCATTAGTCTCAAAAACGTTTCCTCCAGACTCCTACTGATTCCACTGTCATATTAGCGTATTTTAAAATCGTTTCCAATTAAAGATCCTTTTTACTTTAACTCTAAGGATACCAATTCCAATTGTAAACGCCAATTTATTCTTTCCCCGCTTAATATCTATTTAATTATTATTTTTTTAAATGCTTAAGATGTTTGAGAACATGACGTAACGTACAGTATTAGCGTAACAACACCGTGAATGAAGTGAATACACTTCACGAGACATCTCTTATCAGTTACGTCCTGTAGCCATTAAAATATATCGTCCACGTATAGATAGGTAGCGTAAGCTCAACCTTGACACACCGTAGCGGGAGGTCTCCAAATCACACACTGGAGCGGTTTTGCTGTAGATTTTTTAAAACATCGACGTACATTTTTGTTTAGGAATGTGTAAAAAATGTAACTGATAGATTGAGTTCATAGGCAGCTTTCAATCAATGTGATAGCAACTTGTCATGGTCCATGTCTAACGGGCCGTGAGGAACACTAGAGAATTACTACCCGCCTCGTGCCGTGCTCGTCGCACGGTACCTTAACGTAGTTTTGTGATAACGAACGACCATTAACGTTTTAGTCGCAGTCGCCACCGGCAATCCCCAAGTGCGCTGACAATTTACCAAAAGGCTGGCCCCACAATCTGCCGGTGACGTCGGCGCATAAACACAACCGCTCCCCAGAGCGGACCCGCACAAAGTCCGACTGATTCGCAATGCAAAACGCATCGGCCGGCCCACCTATCTAATATTGCCTGATGTATTTTGAATAATTGCTGGGTACGCCGGCGGCTGATTGCGCTCGGTACAAAGAGGCCTGACCGTGCGACGGAAAATGTCTTGCTGGGGATTTGCGGTGCTTTGTGGCACTATCCGCTTAAAGCCACGGCTGCGAACTAAAAGTGCCACGCGTTGAGTGCGGCGAATTGTGTCGCGTGTGACGTCACTGAGCGGGCTCTGGACACCCTGGAACATTAACGCCATACTTAGCAAGTAATCAGAGTGTCACTTATTTTACACTTACCTACTATTTTGGTCTAGTATGATCTATGTTCAGTTTTTATAAAACACCTTTTGGATTTACATAATAGAGGCAAATGAGTAAGATATAAAATATTATTATCTAGATGTAATAAGAAATATTCCATCCTTTTTTTTTTCTTTTTTTTTTCATTGAAGTTCTATCTGAGATCGTACGTAGATGCGTAACTACTCCTGAGGACTAAGGTGGTCGCTTCGCTCTAAGTAAACCTGGTAACCACACCTCTCCAACCGAATCACAAGAATAACACCTATGTAATATGCAGTTAATTATGACATAATGTTTGCGATGTGACGATGAAGCTGAAATGTGGTATAAGTATATTCGCTGTGACCGAAACTTAAACACTGACTGACTGACTAACTGACTTCGAACGATAGCCAATTTAGATAGTCATCTCGGACAAAACCAAGCATAATTAAATGCACTACTGTAGAAATATGATTTTAAGCTAACATTATCGCGGAAATTATATATTTTTATATTATGTAACGAGTACTCAAGATTTGCGGTTTTGAATTGCCTATATTTTACACTGCTGTAGATTTTAACAGCTGTTTACAGTTGATAAGTTATGGAGATGGCTAGTTGATTAGCAAACGTAGATACAGTCCAGATGATGGTATGTGGTCACTCCCGCCGTCGTCGGACGTTCAACTCGTCCCCAAAGAGGATTGAATTCCTACAAACGGTCGGTCATAGATGCGTTACTACTCTTGTGGACCAAGTTGGTACTTCTTGTATCAAGTGTCTTCCTTACATAACTCTTCACACCAGAACACAGCAGCATTTAACACCGCTGTTATAATGCAGAGATTTATGTAGCAGTGCCTACGGATTCCGACCACGGGGAGCTAAACCACGTTCAAATTCATTTTATATAAAACCTTGACGAAATTCTGAGCGCGATGTAAGGCTATCTCAAATGCGACATTATAATAATAATAAATACCTATAGGATAGTTAGTTAGATAGTTTTCGGCACTTGATAAATGAATGTATTTATTTTATTTTATTTATTAGCATGGGATTCCCAAGCACAATAATATAAAAAAGTAGCATTATTGTTATTAAAAACATTAAATAAAATTAAAACTTAATAAAACGCAACGGTAAATGAAGAATGATTTAACTAAGTTCATAAACCCGTCTCCACTACTTATCTCCCAATTGTCGTTTGGCCTAAAGCCGCGACAATCGATTTCACTCCAAGAATGGTAGAAAGGTTTAACCAGAACAAACAATAATAATAGTTTATTATAAATGAAATAAAACGAATAGCTTGATATTTTTAAATTAAAATTGAATTTTTTACATATTAATTTTAATATGAACCCATCTACAATGGCCCATGTAAAGGCGAAATACATATGATATGGATCTCGAAATATTCTCCACATCTCCGTATATAACGTAGATGAGCACTAAGAAAATATTTTTTAAAATCACACTCAAAAAGTAACCATGTGCCCTATGGAGCATCCTATATAGTCAATAAGTCAGTTATTAGAAAACTAAGCACTACTATTATTATATTTGAATAAACAAAATCATACGGCGTTACTGAATATATATGAATATTTTCTTGTCGATCCGTCTCATCGTCTAATACACGCTTCTTGTTAAAGGCTTAAAAAACTATAATTATTGAAATGGATACTGTCGCTAAGAGAATATCATTATCGCAAGAATGCAGAAGAGGCATATATTATATCCACGTACCATTTCCTCTAACGGTTGAGATAATTTATGCGCACCAGCTGACTTATCAAACAGCAATCTTCACACAACAAATGAATTATTGTGTAGAAGCCACTATATTTATTCAATTAGGCATTCCTGATTTCTTACATTGTATTCCAGTTTCATTTAACCGTTACGTTGATTTTTTTATCATGCCTAACCATTAACACGCGATTCAATTGAAATATAGTTGCGGAAGAAATATATTGTTACACTGTAAGATATATGTATTTATTTTGCAATTATGCAAACATCGTGCCACGTACGAATACGTAACAGAATGTACGGCTCGAAACAGTGCCGTAAACCGTTTTGAACGTACATAACCACAAACCAGTTAATAAATAACTCGAATAATCGAAGACATATTTATTAATTTAAAACTTTTTTGTATCTTAAAAGTGATACAAGAGGCTGACTTAACGCTAAAAGGGTTCTCCGCCAGCCATATTTATTTAATATTAAAAAGATGTACAGGACTGGTTTTGATTCTTTTATGTCCCACTGACAGGCACGGGTCCCCACAACAGGGAAGGCGTGGAGTATACTCCACCACGCTGTTCCAATGTGAATTAATGGAGATAAGAGTTAGTAGTCAACCATGTAGGATGTTTTCAAACCGCCCACAAGGCCTTTTCAGTGAATACAGCTGACAGCTTAACGTACCCTCCAAAGGATGGAAACGATAGTCTAACGAGCTCCTTAGCTAGGTTTTCCTCTGACCATCTAGCGGTTAACTGCTCAATACAAATCAGTTCGTTTGCTGATGACGACGCCCAACGACAGGACACAACACTGGGGCCGTTCACCCCTTGAGAATTGTCCGTGTAAAGAGAAACACCTCGAGGTCGGTAGCCCTTTGACTGGAAACTCTAAGAAGGCACAGAAAATCGGACGACCAATTTCATTAATTTCACAAATTTGAATGCACTTTAATATGCTAACGTAAAAAGGTTTTGGCAAGTTAGACCCAAACGAGTTGTTAACAATCACATTAAACTTAAACACATAAATAAAATAATCCAACACAATGGTTGCATCCTCCAGCCATACATTTAGAAAACGATTTCCGCGTACTAATACCTTAATATATTATAATTTTCTAATAATATTTTTAAGGACCTTTTTTAACATTTAAATTTACTATCACATTTAATATTAACCCAAATGTAATTGGGTTAATAATGAGTGTGATAGTAACATAAATGAAACGAACCTACGCACGTAGAAGTTTTAAATGACATTGTTAGTAATTATTAGTTAACAATGCGGATTTATTCTACATATAATACCACTTTTACCGAAGCAAACCAGCGGAAAATACTCGTAACAAACACAATTCAAGTCGGAGTTTCCCGCCGAGATATTCCCACGTCCCCGCTTCCCGCTATCGAGGGCTCTGTTCGTACAAATAAATAAAATTGAAGTATTTGCCTTTAGTTTCTAAGCATATTATCGCGATACAGTAATATGAAAAAGTTCATAAACGATTGTCCGAACTGTCTATACTGTACGGACTAATCTTAACAAGTTTAGAAGTTATATCTTTAGGTGTATTAGGGAAAATCGATGAGAGTGAAATTATAACAAAGATCCTTGACTGTAACTGAATGACATGTTCAATGACCTATAACCGAAATCCGTGAAATGTACATCTGAACCCCTAAATTCTCAATAACTAATAAAATAAATATTTTTAAAATATGAATATCTTATACATGTTGATCAAATCTAGATATCTTGTAAAAAATATATTAATAATTAAATTATTTAATTTACTTATCTACATCAAAAAAGTTTTACATATGAAATTATAGTAACTTAGAGGACATTGGGGGCCTGTTTAAGTTGACCATGACCGTAAAATAATTCACATTCACGTTATTCGCAGTAAAAAAGAACGAACTTACGAACGAAAAACTTACATTATTTGGGGCCTGGAGGCAAAGATGTCTTCACAGGAGTAATTTAGGCTACTTCCTACCACGGAAATAGCTCCTTTAACTAGTATAAAGCGTTAATGAAGTTCAGTAATACTTATGACAAATTACCCTCTCACCGTCGGACGACCCGGTAATAGGTAGTAGAACTATATTTAGTACCGCCGCCACAATCATAATGCGCCGTGAAGCAATGCTTGTGTTTCGGTTGGTGAGGTGCAGTTGCCTGTACACTTACAGTGAGGCGACCATCTTAGTCTTGAGGAGTAGTGACGGATCTATCTACGTTCGACCTCTTCAGTCTTGTTTGAGGTGATGTAAGCATCCATGGGCATGATCTGCATGCTCATTTGTTACTCTTCGAGCATAAAAAATACCAAAGAAAAGGTCCGACGGCACTCTTGGCGATCCTCGACGGCTCGGTTTGCGTGTTCCCTCTCGCTGCATACATGGAAGATGTGGAACGAACATCCTCCTGACATATTCCTAAGGTTCTTCAAAAAGGTTAAAAAAGAGCTGTTCTACAAGGCTTTATACATTAGCGATTCCTATAGAGTTGCAAATGACGGTGACCACTTTCCATCAAGTCACCCGTCAGCCTTATCGCTACGTTTAGTTATAAAGAAAAATTGCAGCTAATGTAATACATTATTTTTTAAGGAATATTATCCATTTTATTAAGTAAAATATAAACGTCCTAAATAATATAACAATTCATCGAACGAAGAACAACTGCATAAGCAGATAGGGGTATTAAAATTTGTTCTTCTTGTGGTTAGAAGGCTAGTAACTTTTATTTAGGCTTTTTAGTTTATAACTCTTATACTGTATTTTATTTATCAAAGTTAAACGAAACGGTAAAATAAAGCCGTCGCATTAAAAAAACATTTATTTAATATCTCAAGCACGTATATATAAAAATACGTTACTATCCAGTGAAATGCTCAGAATATTTCGAAAAATTGGTAGATAATCGAAAACACTTGTCTAAAATGTTCAATCCGACTCCGATACTCGGAAAAACATAAAAGTTAAAATGTTTGTTTTAAAATCTGTGCGTACGTAACACCTTGTCGATTGAAGAGGATATTCCGCGAGTGAACAAGTTATTCTGTATCGAATTTCGAGCTGAGCACTACAGACAAATTTGTTCGTTTAAATATTAAATTCTCAGTTCGGAAATTTCTAGTCGCTCACTACGATACTCACAACGCGATAATATTCTGCGCGCCTTGAATGCTTATTTGAACCGAAGCGTGCACATTAAATTCAACGGGAACATATAACAAGTCGTAGTTTGGAGCGCGGATTCTAATTACCACAGAATAATATCCACGATAGGAATCGATCTAACGGTGGTCATCCCCCTGCCTACGCCCCCACCCCTGCAGTAGGCGAGGTGCGCGCTGCAAGGCCGTGGAGAAGTCAAAATTGTTGATTCATCATCGTGCCACTATGCGATAACTGATTTTGGGGACCGAAGTACCGTCGCTTAGAATATTTAACGTAACTTAGTTACAGTTAATTGGACCACGTCTATTGGACGCTACGGACAACGATGGGTTGATTCGATGTAATGGTTGTTATTCGTGCGTGCATTTAAGTCGTCACACGTCACAGAGATTTTTTTGTTGCTCGGCTTCGTGGTGTGTATTGTGTGAGATTCACTTCGTAATTAATTAAAGACGATTGTT
>DWKL01000751.1:0-17073 GCA_018249415.1 Phareas burnsi | reverse complement strand
GGTGTCCATGGGCTGCGGAGACCACTTAACATCAGGTGGCCTGCATGCTCGTTTGCTACTTTACAAACATAAAAAAAAAAACATAGCAACGCAGTCGCGTCTGCTAATGTGTGGCCGTAGTCCTACCGCAGTCGAACTGCATTGATTTATATTAACTTCTACTACCATATACATAATATTATTATCTAACTCTTCTTTTTCAAGAAAAGTTTTGAGTATTTTATTAGTTGACGTTTTATTCGCTCAAAAGATATAAAAATATAAGCGGCTTGTGAAGCTATCTTCTACAGTCGGTTAAAATAGGCCCATTACTGGCAACTCTATTCTGATAGATAGTTTATTCCCAGCAGCTTTGAAGGCATTACAAATTTGATTGATATGTCTTAAGATATATTATATATAGGATTGCCATGTCAGGTATGTCGTGGAAACGCGAACATAAATACCCAGATCCCAGATCCAAAATCCGATACCCAGATCCAAAACAGACATTTTGGTACATCACTTAGATGGCTGCACGATATACTAGGAAATACTATTCGTGGCAAATATAATTTTAGTGATTACTGCTTTAAACTCGTTTTCTATATTTTCCCTTAAGCAGAAATGTCCGCGATCGTATTGGTTTGAGGGGCAGATATTCTCAGTTTAGACGTTCGTAGTTGCTATCCAGTAATATCGATAGGTACTGACAGGTTCAAGCTAAAGCTATTGTGTTAAGCCTAACCAGTCAGCCAGAAAACCTATAAGTCAGAATGACCTGCATGGATTACACGTTAATATTATAAATGTGAAGGCAACACTGCTTGCTACTTTTTCATGTCTAAATCCCTGAACCGTTTTTGATAAAATTTGACAAGGTTGTACCTTGCATGTTGAGAAAGGTATAGACAATTTGTTGTTAGAAACAAACAGAGCACTTCCATATTTATTAGTATATATTGGAGATAGATTAGATAATAACACCAATAAAGAAGTTACTGAAGGTCTCGTAGGTCTCGTCACGTATCTCAAAGGTCGAGTCCGAAATGGCTGTTTTTAACCGACGTATATAAACCAATGAGCTCTCCCACAGGCCGAGTCCGAAGTGGCTGCACTCAACCGACGTATCCAACTGCTGGAGGAGGACCTTGAGAGGTCCGAGGAGCGTCTCGCGACCGCCACCGCGAAGCTCGCCGAGGCCAGCCAGGCCGCCGATGAGTCGGAACGGTGAGTTCTTGCCTGTATACACTGTCATATGATCGGTTGATTTGTGACTTGTTTCCGGTTGTTGTTCCATAACAATTTCGTTATTTAGGAATTTTGGTTTTTTATAGCATGGAAGTAGTGAGCGTTTCCACCTGATAGTAAGTTGTACTTGTCGCCCATGGACATCCAATCAACCCTAAACAGGACTGAAGTACTACATGAGTCGGCCACATCGGCCACAGACGCGTTGCTTTACAACGCTGCCGTCCATAAGTCAAAATGCCATTGTATAGTTTTCGTAATCAATAAAATACCAATTAAAAGTTTTGACTATTTCAAAGTGCTCTGTTGTATCAATTTTGATACCAATAACTCTTGTACATGATGATGTTATTGAGTAACAATTTTTACGATTACAATAATAATATTGAAAACAAGATGAAGCTTATGTCACCCGGACTATAATAGCGAATTAATCAACACCTCATTTATGAAAATTGGATGAGTAGTTTAGGAGCTACGATGGTACATACGTACATACAAACGCACATAGACTGCTAAAAGCCCTTTTGGCGTCGTTGCAGTCGGGTAAACGGGCACTTTTTCATTTTTCAACGGGCAATTTAGGGACATCTGACGGGATATGTTATTAGGATCATGTACATTTAGATAATATTTAAGGGACAAAGCATCTGAAATGTTTCTTATTAAGAAGTTAATTTATCATATTCTGTTTCTTCACTTCATGTTAATTGTGACATTTTAAAAATTGTTATGGAATTACAACCTGACATTATATTCAACTGTTTGTATTTTTTTTAAAAAGCATAAAGGGGCTTCCACATTACGTAACCCAGTCATTAAAGTTGTGACATGTTATCGCGACAATATATCTTTTTATTACCGCTTATTAATAAATGTCAAATTTTATGAATAACGTAATTGTTTCTTCCTTGAGATATTATGAAATTAACGTTCGTGTACATTGTAATACATTAATAACCAGATATATTTACTGTCAGAATAGTGGTAAAATTCCGATTTCTCGCGCTGGAGGGTCGGGGTTCGAATCCCAGACACTCGACTGATTTTACAAAGTTATAATATTAGAATTGCTCATAATAACGTTACGTCAATTATTTGTTTAAAATCTTTAAGTGTTTGACAATTCTGTATATAATTCTCAAAGATGTGTGGAGTCCACGCGAATTTAGACAGCTTGGTGGGCTATTTTCCTTTTCAATGTGAGAAGAAACCCGGTTCCAGCAGTGGGATCGTAATACGTTAATGATGATGATGACATTTACTGAATGTGAGTAAAAAGATAATACATAGTCGATGGTACTATAGAAAGAAAACGTTATCATGGTGCTATTACAAGAGTCGACCGCTATAAAAATACTTTTTACCATAGCGTGTGCTCGCAAGATAACACGTCACGATTGCGGTTTAATTAATCCATCTGTAACGATGGAGATGATCTTTTGGAATGGAAAAAGTAGAATTGAGATATGTGAGTACTGACCTTAAATACTGTACGGTCTAACATCGTACGGTATTTAAGGTCCGTGATTTGATATTCGGAGAGTATCGTGTCGCGGATACGATCTATTAATGCCAAAAGTAATGCTAAAAAAGAAACCTAAAATAACAATTATTTTACATTGAACAATATGGAAGCCTCTTTATGATGTCAAAATAATGATTAAAAATAGTACAAGTGAACAAATGTCCAATATTTTGTATATCTTTTGATTTTTGATTTTTTATTTTGTGCATGTATTTTTCTTTAATTGTGCCCATAACCACCATATTTTCAACGTATTTCCCTGAGTTTTTTTTTTCTATTTTCCGTTCTAAAAAACTGTACATTCGTTTTTTTTTCTCTACTTTATTCACGACATTTTTTTCT
Source organism: Phareas burnsi (assembly GCA_018249415.1). Taxonomy (NCBI): domain Eukaryota; kingdom Metazoa; phylum Arthropoda; class Insecta; order Lepidoptera; family Hesperiidae; genus Phareas; species Phareas burnsi. The sequence continues at coordinate 13,973 of DWKL01000751.1, read as the reverse complement.
AAATTGTATTTAGTTAAAGGAGTTATTCTTTAGTTAATAAAATGAACACATTTTGACATGTCGCAAATTAATATTTAATGAGATAATAAATTAAAGAAGAACTCCTAGAGGCATAGACTTGAAAAGTGTGCTGTGTGGCACTTAATCCGTGAAAAAATGTACAGCTATCCATAGACCATACTTTAACGTGTATCGATGTTATAACACGCATGTGTTTGGCCCCGCACTAACCAGAATACGTAAGGCGTTGGAGAACCGAACCAACATGGAGGACGACCGCGTCGCCATCTTGGAAGCCCAGCTCGCCCAGGCGAAGCTCATCGCCGAGGAGTCCGACAAGAAATATGAGGAGGTGAACGCTTGTGATGTTGGGTGTAGGTGTAGGTGTCAAACTTTATGGCCGCTCGGATATTCTGGCGTTTTATTACGCAGTGCATGTAGGTTTACAGTCAAAAAATCAGAAGTAAAATGAACAGATGTCTATAGTATCGGTCATGAAGCATAGAAATAGCGAAATTCTTCAGGCGTTTGCCATTTAGTCGATGACTGATCTGAACCCTCTGATTGATTTTGCTGAAATGTCTGAAAGCTTCAAATTTGTCGTCCAAAGACTTCACATGTATGATTAAAGTGTGCAATACGCGACTGCCTTTATGCCTAACGGCTATGTTAAACTCGCCAAATGTACAGAGGGGCCATAAAGTTTTGGCGCTAATTATCTATGGTTGTTGCATTTCGCTGTCACGCACAATAAAATATTATCAACTTTACGTCCATAACCTAAAAACCATATGACGCGTTTTCGTGAAATGAAACAACTATATCATAGATGGAATATTAAGGTGGAACAAGACAGCGAAATATCCCGTTACGACCGAGGAAAGTGAGAGGGCAGAACGGGAATGCTATCCTTGTCTCCCCACATAAATCGACTTAACGTTGGATCAATCTGTGAAAATAAGGATAGAATTTCCCAATGGTTGTTTTACTACCACACCCTTATTATAGAATAAAGTTAAAAAGAAATAAGATGAAGTACACATTAACTGAAACGCAGGTATTAATCCTTTTTCAATAAAACAGCAAAGTGTAACGCTGATATAATTTGGCTCTGTCTTGTCTATCCTATCTGTATATTCTATACGTCTATTGTACTTACGTGAGGTTCGGTCATAGACTCATGTTTTTCAATCAAAGCTATTGTTGCTGCACTTATTTTTTAGTCTGGCAATGATTACAGAGCCGTACACCCAGCCGGATACGAATGGCGCCCCCGGTAGCATGAAATTAGCTACAATGATCATTAACACGTAACGTAATACGTGGGGGATTGGGTTGCAGTAAACTTTACTTGAAGTGAACTTACGCGTGGCTCGAGTGGCCAGTGCTCTGTTTATCGTTTATCTGTTTATTGACGAAGGTCGTTAGAAGCCAGTTCGTGTATAATTAAATACTAATGTTATCTATGCATCTACAGAGGGCTCTAGGAATCTTAAAGTTGCGATTACGTCATCACCATCACGATGCTGATGTTAATACGGTTTACGTTTCGTAACTCACGTACGTGTAATAACGTAGCTTAACGATTTCGTTTAAGTAGTAAGCTCGAAAATTCGATTCCGAAGTTGTTGGTTGTTACCAAGATCAAAACAAGTTCTTGGATATTTTGTAATGACTTCGGAGTTGAAACGAGTGTTCAAGAAATTTCGATTCATCGCTTAGACCGGATCGAAATTTTACGTGTGTTATTAGTATAAAAGTCATGAAGTCCATTAGCGATAATTAAAAACAAATTAAGATACATACAGCAGTCGATTATTTTAATTTGTTTGCCACCGATTAATGAATTGGAGGTAGCATTAGCATCGGTAGTTTGTTCCACTTTCACCGTGATACACAAGTGGCGATGCGAATGCTAGTTCAAATAATAACGTATTTCTTTCAGCGATTTATTCCTACAGGATGCGTGCCGCTTTAAATGTCCTTCGCAGTTGTGTGTGTCGTCTCTTGCATGTCTCTAACTTCTGGGTTACCCTTGATTTGTAAATACGTCATCCGAATCAATAGTTTGATCAAATACTCAAGTGTGATGTTCTGGGGTCCAGTGCCCGCAAGGTTCTGGAGAACAGGTCTCTGGCCGATGAGGAGCGTATGGACGCCCTGGAGAACCAGCTGAAGGAAGCCAGGTTCCTCGCCGAGGAAGCCGACAAGAAATACGATGAGGTCTTTGAGAGTGTCGATGTCGTTTGGTTTTGCTTGTCTCGCTTAACTCTTCCAACAAATCCTTCAATCGAAATGTATGATTTCCCAACTTAACTCATCCATATTTATCATTTAAATATATATAAAAACATATCCAGCAATATATCTACTTGATTATGTTTCTGCATCCAGTATTTTGTTTCTGTGAACAATGCTTCAAATTTTGAGTGCCCCTAATTATTTCTCTTCAATTCGGCGATTCAATTCTGCATTTGTTGTCATGTTTAAATTATGAGAAAACGTTGGTACGTTTTCCTCGTCTCTATAAATATCTTACTGCTGCGAACACTAATATTAACAGCGTGATAAACATGTACGTAGTGGTCAATGTGTGATGTTGCAACTAACGAAATATTCTTCCAATCAAACAGGTATTTGTGCTAATTTCGTTTGGAAATGTCGTGTATAGCATGATCTTGTAAATTGAAGACACATATTGTGGATCGTTGCCTCTATGTAATCCTTAGCCAGTGAAATATTATCTTGGTAGATAAGATAAATCATAATTTTATTCACCTTCGATCGGTTATTCAGCGAGGCAGTGTAAATCAAAAGTAGAACGTGGATACCAGATGGTGTTAATAATATTGTCCTAATTCCCCTGACATATGACCCTGCGTGGCGAAGGCAGTCTTAAAAGTCAGCGCCCGAACATGGAGTCGTATCGAGCCCGATCTTGCGGTTCTTTGCCTAAAAAGGAAGAACGAGTCCCTGCTTCGCATATGTCGTTACATAAGCCTTAATACTACCATATTTGAAAGGTGCAGTTGAGTTGCTCAAGATTAATAAATGGCATGTAATAGTAGAGAATATTTACGTTTCATACTCGTGTCAAAGGAAAGATTGTGAGCTTGTTGTGTGGTGTCTCCAGGTGGCTCGTAAGCTGGCCATGGTTGAGGCTGACTTGGAGCGCGCGGAGGAGCGCGCCGAATCCGGTGAATCGTAGGTTTCCAATGTATTTCGCCGAAAGGCCCGTCGCTCCGTTTGATATTGTCACATGCCCAAATCTGTTTGTTATTATATCTTTTAGTTTATTTCTAGAGGAATCTTATATTCCTCGGGCATTACAGGCAACATTGAATGGTAGTATCGTGGTTCTAAGGCTCAGTTTTGCAAGATTTCGCCACCGTTCTGCATGGTTGTTCATTTGCATTCTTAACATCGCTGCACTGTAACCCGATTTACCTACATTGGTATTTCTAACATCGGCCCTCACTGTTATTTTTTTATTGCATGTTCGTTTCTAGGTCGTCCGCGAGATCGAGTTCGAGGAGGATGCGACATTTTATTTGTTTTTTTTTATTTTTTTTTTGCATCTACCATAACATTAACAGAGTTGCCTGTTCAATCGAGCCGTTGAGCGGGTAACGTTATTAATTTTAAGGCCGTACCGGGAAGTGATATTTGCAGACATGACGACCATGCGAAGCAAGCATCGCTATCCTGTTATTGTCAAACTATGAAACAAGGGTTGCCCCATCTCATGGATATTTCTCTATGTATAACTATCATGTCCATGTGTCGACTAAACTTCCGTCTTCAGTGTGTGTATCACTTGAACGTGCCTATAGGCTAGGTTGCCAGGAAATATGTGTGGTATAGGGCAATTTTCGTTTTCAGATATGCACCGCATTACACCAGAATTACTGGCCGTATGCGTGCCGCACATATGCAAGCGCACACATCACATAACGATAACGATAACGCACTAGATAGCACTTAGATATTTTTTTTTTAAATTTTACAGAAACTAAATTTTAGAGCTAAATGTTTTGGGACAACCCTCGTTTATATTTACTTGTGAGTTCTGACGCCGCTCTCGACTCCCCGCTTTGTGTGATCCTATTTTGACATAAATGTTGTTTTTGTTGCTTGTTTCCTTGCTCTTTATTTTAGCAGGAAAGCGCCCGGTGTTGCAGTTAACAATGTGACTGTAATTACTTTATTTGAGAATTGACCAGTCATTCCACTTGTTGGATGACGAGATCGACATCAGTCTAGTCGATCAGATGGTCAAAGATAAAGAATAACACTTTTGTATCGTAACGTTTAACAGTCCGAACTTACCCTATCCTTCCTCTGCTCACAACCTACGCACAAATTACTAGACGTAACGAGTCGCACAAATAATGAAGTGGAGCATAAGACCGAGGCGTGAAGCACAAATTAGCTTGGCACTGCACCGTGGAAGCGTAAAGTCGAGAGCGGCGCGGGCGGCGAGTTGTAGTTTAGTGTGTGTTGTGTGTGTGTGCGTGGGCGTGTACTAACGCTCGGCGGGCGGTAGGTGGCGCGCAAGCTCGTCATGATGGAGCAGGACCTCGAGAGGGCCGAGGAGCGCGCCGAGCAGAGCGACTGGTGAGTACTTGCACTGGCCTCCGTCGACACCGGCGACGATAGTGCTTCACTGCGGGCATTCACTGCTGGACCTGATAGTATACTATTGAAGCGCAAAGTATTTATCGCACTGGCATTGTAACCAGAAATAAAATTTTAGACATTCACTAATCCTATCAAGATAACAGTTAATATTGTGAAATTAATAGTTTTAAATTTTGATATTTTTTGAATTGATGCCCGTAAAAAGAAACGGATGTGTCCAGATAATATCAAGAGTATCTTATAACGAATATAAAAAGTTTTAAGATGTTCCTTGTTTTTAGAAATGAATGAAAAAATCAATTTGTAATATTTCACCACTCAAGTTCAGCAGTGAATGTATAAAGATAGTAGTTGAATTCGATAAAGATTAAAATATCAGATTATATAATATACATTTAATTTTTACAATGATATTATAAATAATTTCCGTTATAACTGTAGTTGTAGCACTAGGAACTGTCACTGGTAGAAGAAGCAGGTACATATTGCATGTTAATGTTGATAGCTACTTTTGTACCGATAGTAAATATTCCAAATATTTCACACGAAATTCGATTAATTTTATCGTTAATTAATTTATCGTTTACTTTACAGTATTTGCTATATCAGTAGCTATCAACAAGCTGAACAAACAGTTTCGTTACGATATAACTGGCACGTGCTTTTCACTTTACTAATAAGTGCACCATACTATTAAAATCAGTTATACTACCGTCTGAAAGGGCAAGAATTTGGGTCGAAATAATAATACAGTTTCATTGATTCATGTTATCGTTGCAGCCGTAATGTTTAAAACATAAGTGCTCTTGTGTAATCTCAATTTTGATCATGGCAATGACATTTAACATGTTTACGTATTATTTATTTGTAAATTGCTGAAAGCTAAAGTTAAGTACATTCTTAATTGTGAACATTATTATCGCGATAAGATATTTTACATTTAACACTTCGATAAATGCGAAACTTTGCTATTCGGTATTAAGTCTATTAAAATGTAATTCTGGGTTGAGACTTTAGAAAAACTCAATGTTTATTATGTTTATTATTAAAATTCAGTAGAAGTTGATTGTTCACTTTAAAATTCCAGTAAAATCGTCGAGCTTGAGGAGGAGCTCCGCGTTGTCGGTAACAACCTGAAGTCCCTGGAAGTCTCCGAGGAGAAGGTATATTGTATTTTTTATATTACCCATAACTAGAATAAGAACGATAGAAGTAATCAAACATTAATGATTCTATAGAATCAGATACTGAGCTAGAAAATGATGCTAAACACCACGACCATAGCTAGATGTTGGCTATTGGGTCTTGCTAAATTAAACAAAGCATCCCTTGCTAGCCCTTATGATTATAAATTTTCGAACGATGTCATCATTTGCCAGGATGTTTTGAATGATGCACCAACCAATTAAATAGGAAAATTTTGATTTAAAAATAAATACGTATATATGCAAATTCGTATAAATACTCCAGTTTAGAAGTTGAGCAATTTCGAGATTTTAGTTGCCGAAGTTAGGAGTGTATGTAATTTAAGTGATTATGAAGTAATAAAATGCGTACTGTTTCACACAGGCCAACCAACGTGAAGAGGAGTACAAAAATCAGATCAAAACCCTCACCACCCGCCTAAAGGAGGTGTGATTGCGAACGAGATCGGTTCTTTGCGCGAGTGTTTTGTACGCTTGCCTAACTGCATTCTATCGCACACACCCTTTAGTGTAGTGTCTGGGCCTCGATTATCATTAACCATCGTAACAATATCTTCAATACTATTATTCGTAATATGTAAAATTGTTAATGTGATTATTATCACAGGATGGTTGTCATAAACAAGGCTCAGAACGTAGTGCGTCTCTTACAGTTTTCTCAATTTGATCCTCGACTTTACTGTTTTAGTCGTTGTGTATGTTAACATAACATATTACCGTTGTAACATAGCTTTTAGTGTTCTCTTATATTTATTTTACATCTTCTCAAATGGTGTTCGACAGTGTTGCCACTGTAAAGTATACAAGAGTTTCTTTACGGTCACCACTGTGACACTGCATGGTGTTTCCGTTTTCGCTGTTTTGTGTTATTTCGTTAACAAATAATAATCACAGGCGACCCAAAGAGAAGAGACATTCGAGGTTCAAGTCAAACTACTCGACGCACAGCTGAAAGAGGTAAAACCAAAGGCTATGAGAGAGGAAGGGATGAGTAGCTAGATCTGGTTACGGTTGTAGATTCGGATCACGCTCATCGCCATTCTGTGTTATATGAGGAGTTAGATCCTTATCGGGCTTGTACATGTGCATATATACCTTATTATATGTACGCATAATACGTACGTTGAAAGCTTTTTCTGTATTTATTAGACGTTAGATAAGGGCATTGTTCGTTGGTGTAAGTCGTATAGTTTAGTGGCTGTCAGCGGTTGGTGCTTCATCTATGTATTCTTCGTATATCAGAGGTCTATCTGTTTATACCTGTGTATTAATTTCATTTTTCTATTCATTATGTACGTTTAAACGCCTATGTTGTGATTGTACGCTAGCTGTCGCGTTTTTTATATCATAATTTTTATTCATTGGGAAATTATTTAATTTAGTATGTAATAAAAAACGTCCTGATTTTAAAATTTCGTTTTGTATCTGGATCGGGGTAATGAGTACTAGAGAAAGCATTCTGTTCGCGAACCAGTTTTGTAATTTAATTTCGGTCGATTTTTGATCACGTTTTCCGAGCTTTTGACTGCATTGAGACTATTAGTCAGTTTTATAGACCATAATACAGTTGCGTACAGTAATAACTAGGCAGAGGCATGCCGGTGGCTTGCAAGTATTGCCAGTAATGAGTCGTGTGTGGCTAGGCGATGGCGTCGCGCGAACACGTCGAGGATAAGATCCACAGCCTCTCGCAGAAACTGACGCAAGTAAGTCATCACCAGACAGCGGGCGCTTTGGTCACCGGTCACTTCAAAGATAGAATGAAAGTCTTAAACGTACACAGATGACCGTTACAGTAAACACATTTGAAGAAAATCAGACAAATTGACGGTTACAGTAAACACAGTCGATTTGCAGTAAAGAAAAACAGACAAATACATTAACTTTTCCTAGAACTGTTTGTTAATAATCAGTTGGTGTTGCGATGGTTATTTTTAAATTACATGAGTCAATAATTATTTTTATGTGTGATTACGGAAAGTGAGAATTGTAATGGCTGACTAGACGTAGTGTGTTAGTATCTGTGAAAAAGATAAGATAACTTGATATTCGCGAAATTAGTCGTAAATGCATTTCGTACTGAGTTAAAATGATTTAACAATTATGATTTATAAACAATTTTTAAAAAAAACTTAGTCTCACACAAGTGTAGGGATTTTACTAATTGTATGTATCTCGATAAGAATATACATAGTTATTCCGTTTTTTCTGTGACCAAAGCCGCCTGAGCCGTTACTGGCTTAAAACGTTATAATTTCATTATATTATCATGTTCATTATATGACATAATTACTTTGAGGTAATGGTTATTATGGTGTATTATTGATATTTGTAGCCTCCGCACAAATCCGCTTCTTGTTCTATAACGTTATAATTATATTATCATGTTCATTATATGACTTAGTTTTTTGAGGTGTAATGGTTATTGTTGATAGTCGTAGCCTCCGCTCGAAGCAGCTTTCGGTAAAGGTAAATTGCATGGGTTTACGCGTTGCTTTCCTTGAACGTTTTGTGGGTGTTTTAACAATTTTTATTTGTTAAGATTTTTATTTTTTTTTCATATTATTTATTTTCAAATCGATTGTTAACATTAAATGTTAAAGAGATTTAATTACTACTTATTTAATTTTTTTTTTATTTGAGAATTATTTTCCACTAATGAAACAATAATAATTTGCATGAACGATGTTTTCTAATAGAAGCAGTTTATTTTCTGGTGAGCATTATTTCCGCGCGCTCAATTTGTTATATTGAGAACTTAATCAAACTTTGAAAATCACACATTGTTTTTGTAGAGGAAATATGAAAACAGAAAGTAGGCTGTTTCTTTTGAGTTCTCAATTTAAGATACCATTTTGAAATTTCCAGGCTGAAGCGCGCGCCGAATTTGCTGAGCGCTCTGTCCAGAAACTTCAGAAGGAGGTCGACAGGCTTGAAGGTAATTTTTATCCATTGTCTTTCATGACAGTTTTTTTTTTTTCAGGAGGAATCTTGATGAAGTAACTCGTAATTAGAACCAAAAATACTTTCTGGAATAAATTTACTCTGAGAAACATAAAGATCTCATTGTCTATGACGAACAATAGTTTAGATAAAAAATACATTAATTACTTCATCAATATTCTTGTTCTTATTTATAATATCAAAATTCATTACGTGAAGAACTTTGTGCGCAAATATAGGATATAAAAGATTTAATATTAATCACATTTTGATGAAGGTTTCGCAGAAATCCACAGTTTATATTCCACACGAGAAGCTGGATAAGTGATATTTTTAAATACCTCTGAAGTCAAGTTACTGTTTGAGTGATAACCAAAGCTTTGAACATTAAACGCACTTACACCACACGTCAGCCGCCGTTTGAGCTGTTTGAGTTTCAAAGCTGTATAATAGATGTGGAAGCTTATTTTGATTTTATTGCGCTATAATTCTAGCTTTATTTTTTTTCTTTTAATAGTAACACCTATTCATACTTAGTATTCTATTGGTTTTCTCTAAGTTTGTAGGCTTCTGACAAAGTTGTACATGCTATTTTAGTTTCCGATCAGTATTTTACGTCTTATATATTTCACTGAACCGCATTTACAACTTTGTTCATTCAAATGTCATTTATGTTGTTAGCATGGATTTTAAGTGTCCCTAGACTGCTCGAATCCTCGATGTGTTTTGATTTAATAGATGTGATCTCTGCATGGTTTTTAGATATATGTTGTTTTTTCCTTAATTTGCCTGTTCATTTAATACGAACGTCCTCGAATGTAAACAACAATTGTGTATGTAGCGTGATTAATTTCGTTTTATCGCCGTTATCTCACGGCGATCGGTAGTCATTGTCGTGAGTTCAAGTGTGTGGAATCGTTCGAGAACGTTCGCATTATGTCATGTGTTGCGTGCGACTGACCGTGGCCGCGTCCGATCTTGCAGACGATCTGGTGGCCGAGCGCGAAAAGAGCAAACTCCTGCAGGAGGAGATGGAGGCCACACTCCACGACATCCAGAACATGTGAACGTCCCGCCCGCGTTACCCGCCCGCCGCACTCGACGTCGGCAAACTTTGTCGACAACGATGCCCATCTCTTAACTTTTATCACCGCGACTTAAGCCCCCGGCACTGGGGCCGCGATGTATTCGAACCTTCTCTTTCTTATTTATTAACCTCGATAAATTATTATTTTTCGCTTTAGCTCTTACGGATTCAACTCTGATACATTTTATCTCTTTTACATACGACAAGACGAGCGAGACGGGCGGGTAAATAGATGTTACTAGATTTAGAGTAATCGTCAGCCGCTTTTTTACTGTAACGTCAAGATCGAGTGTTCGCTACGACGCCACTGCCATGTGCAATTTTTTTTACTTCATACACAAAGTACTAATATAATTTCCGTATGCTGTTGAGAAGTGTATATCCTCATTCGTTTAGTCATTATTTAATGAGCGTGTCTGTTTATGAGTATTTAAGATCAATGTTTACGGAGATGTATGCAGCTAAAGTGATCGCTTTGTAGCACTTCTATCGAAGAATGTTGACATTCCATTACGGGGACCAATACATTTCGGAATTTTAGCACTATTAATATAAAATGCACACGATTCGTATTAAACGGCATTTCTTGTGCGTGCAGATTATCCCTACTCGATTCCGGCGACAAGTGCATTTCTATTGTAAACGAACCGAGTGCACAGATTGCGTTTTTTTTATGAATTCTTTATTTACTTAATAGTAGAGAAGAGATTAGATATTTTTTATTTAATGAGTGATGGTAACACGTAAAATATTAATATTTATAGGAATACGCTCGATATGAAGTATTGATATTCTATATTGTTTCAAGTATGATTCTTTTCTTGTGTCATAATTACAGTTTGTTGTTATTTATTTAAATTAATCGATGAATAAATGACGACCGTTTTCGATGTAAAATAATTAGATGCAAATTCCGTTTCTCCGCTGGAGTTGTGTAGACCGGCGGCCCATCGAGCGGCCGTCGCGCGCTCGCGCCCACACCGACACAATATTGAATAGCGTTCGAACGACCGAGGGAAATCCGTCTTTTAAAATGTTATCGATTGATGAATTGATAGATAAGTTCGTGAGAAATAAATTAATGATTTTAAGAGTATTCTAACACAAGTGTTTATAAATATATTATATTATTATTTTTAGTTTGGTGTATTTTTTTACTAATCCGTGTGAACCTCCTCATTCGACCTCCTCATTGTAACAGCATCGATTCCATCAGCTATGATGCGAATGCGACCAGCCACGATTCATTGTACACTGAGTGTCGGCGAGCGTAGCCACCGTTAGCGACATTAACAGATTCCAGTTCATTCATTTTCATGGGAAGTCCGTCATTGGGAGTAGCACGAAGTTGTGCCAGTGTGTAAGGGAGCGGCATGAAACCGAATCATTCGGACGGGGCCATTTGCGGCTGTCTTGTAAATATCATCGGGAGCGCGGGAACGGGACTACAGTGTTAACGCATGCTTCCCGGCTGAAGAAAATTTTCCAAGATTTGAAGAACACCCTCCAATCCTACTAGCCAATTAGACACGCATGGAGGTGTGAACGCATGACCCCGAGAGCGACTTGGCGTTTAGCGGCGTGATTGTATAGGAAGAACCAAATATTAGAGAATGAGCGGAGCATGAAGGTGATAACGCATGACCACGGTGCGAGCGAGTCTATAGAAGTTTAGTGACCTTCCGATAAAACCAGCATGAACGGCGCGTTGGATCCCATCCCAGTGATTAGAACGGCATGGAGAACTTACTCTTTCCGCGAGTCCTTCATAAATCGGAAGCTCATACTCACCGCCTGCCGCAGATGACCTGATCAACGAGATCGAGAAGTTCAACGATATCGGAGACGACATCGACGATTCCTTCGTGGAGCTTATTCCCGGCGTTGATCCTACAAAGAGACAAGTGCAAGCGGCCCGAGATGCGGTCAGGAAGGAGGAGGAGAAAGCCGCAGCCGCAGCTGCTGCGGCCGCCGCAGCGGAAGCAGCGGCCAAGGCCAAGAGCGATGCCGAAGCGGCAGCAGCGGCCGCAGCGGCGCAAGCGGCGGCCGATGCGGCGCAAGCGGCAGCCGATGCGGCGGCAGCAGCGGCAGCGGCCGAAGCGGCCAAGCAGCAACCGCCTCCCGAAGCTGCCGCGCCACCCGCTGAAGGAGCACCGGCGGTACCTCCGGCCGAGGGCGCCGCTCCACCCGCCGAAGGCGCTCCAGCGGCACCACCAGCTGAAGGGGCTCCAGCTGCACCACCTGCCGAAGGGGCACCGGTCGCACCACCGGCCGAAGGAGCCCCCGCCGCCCCACCGGCTGAAGGAGCTCCCGCTGCACCGCCCGCTGAAGGTGCACCTGCCGCACCCCCAGCAGAAGGTGCGCCTGCAGCTCCCCCCGCCGAAGGAGCTCCTGCCGCGCCGCCGGCTGAGGGCGCCCCTGTTGCACCACCAGCTGAGGGCGCTCCTGCGGCACCCGCTGCACCTCCGGCCGAGGGCGCTCCTGCGGCACCCGCTGCGCCTCCGGCTGAGGGCGCCCCTGCGGCCCCCGCTGCTCCTCCAGCTGAAGCTGCCCCGGCCGTTCCACCCGCGGAAGGCGCCCCTGCTGCTCCCCCGGCCGCCGCAGCCCCAGCGGAACCCGCGCCCGCACCTGTGCCCGCCCCCGAAACGGCTCCCGCACCGGCGGATGCCGCGCCGCCGTCGTAATAAATATTACTCGATAAATATTCTCGTTTAAAATATCTCGTCATAAATTTATGAATGTGTAACTGTTTCTCGGCAAAAGTACCCAATAGGGCAAGCGCGATCACGTGTACGTTGATATTTATTTTTATATTTTAAATAAATGATCGGAAACGTAGCTGATGGAATGGTAATTCGGTCCCCCTGTCGACTCATCCGACGTCCCGAAACGATTAGGTGAATGCATGCGTGTGGCCTGCGATAACAAACGAGTGCGACGGAGCGAGGTCTGACGGCGGTGGTGTCCGCAGACGACCTGATCGCCGGCAAGGAGCTGTTCCACGAGATCGGCTCGGAGCTGGACGGCGCGTTCAAGGACATGGGGCTGCCCGCGGCGCCATCCGCGCGCACCTGCGAGCGCTGCACGTGCTGCCACTGACCGGCGCACGCGCAGCCCACACCGCGCTCGCGCGACTCGCTAAACGACTTGCTTCTTAATATGCATTTAAGCTAGGAAATCTGTATTTTTTCTTGTTTCGACCGCTATCTTCTATTAAAACATCCAAGACGCAGAATTACCGCTTTCTAAGTTGCATGAATCGGAGTGTCAGTTCGATAATACTTGTAAGGCAAAGTCGAAAGCTTAAGCGACTACGACGCATGGCTTCGGAATAACAAGGATCGTAACACGTAAGCATAATTTTTAATTCATTCACACGCTCTCGACAATTCTAATTTGCTTCAAAACTTGACTTTGAAGAGTTATGTAGATTGAAAAGTTTAGAACACCTTTTGAGCGATCGTAATTTAAATACCTATTATTAATTATGATTTGAACAAAGATAACTTATTCTCATTTTATGGTTGTTATCAATATATCTAAATAAACTGTAATTAAATTTGTCAGAAAGTAACAATTCAATTGATTGACTTATATCTGGTGGAGTCTGTGAATATTTGACATGTAATCTTATGTTCAGACGAGCTTGTGGCTGAAAAGGAGAAGTACAAGGACATCGGTGACGACCTCGACACCGCGTTCGTGGAGCTCATCCTTAAGGAATAAGCGTAGCGAGCGAGCCTGGGCCAGGCCGGGCTAGGCCGGTCCAGCTCGGCCCCAGTCGGGCCAGGCCAGGCCATTCCAGCACTGCACAATGGCGCCAACACCCGCCCGCGATTCACAAGATCTGCATAATATTTTACTTTATATTTTATACTCGGTTAAAGTATTACAATGCATACCATAGATTTATGGCGGTATTTATTTTCGATTAATATTATAAATAAATAATTTATTATTCAGTCTGTTTGTTTTGTTTAATATTCCTAATTGAATGACTGTTGCGTCACTATTGCTAGATTGAAACAAAGCTAAAATTTTAATCAAGATATAAATTGATTAATCAAAATTAAAATTTTAGTTTTGGAGTAGATTAT
>DWKL01000750.1:0-17081 GCA_018249415.1 Phareas burnsi | reverse complement strand
GTTCCATCCACATCAACTGGACTCGTGGCGGTCCTCCACGGTTCGGTTTGCGCGTTCGTTTTTACCGCGCACGTGCAGGATGTGGAATGAACTTTCTTCTGAGGTATTCCCGGAACGCTATGACATGGAGCTCTTCAAAAAAGGTGCCAAAAGAGCTCTACGTCAAAGCCGGCGATGCATTGGCGACTCCTCTGGTGTAGCAAGTGTCCATAGGGGACGGTGACGTTCGTTAGGTCGTTAGGTCAAGACATAAAAAAAAAAAAAAACTGGTGTCCGATATTCAAATCCCAGGCCTAACTTTTATAGTTAAGTGCGTATTAAAATATATTGTCACTTGCTCTAACGATGGTCCTACATGATTAGAGTTTTTCGTAAAAGTATTCAAAGGCGTGTGAAATGCTTCTCGTTCTGCCTCTTTCAGAACTCGCACCCAGCATAGGGCACGATGAGCATACATTATATAACACGTCAAAGCGAAAATTACATAAGAACGACTAAAATAACAACATACAAGTTAATTTTTTATAAATTGTAAAGTTGATGTCTAAACCTCTCAGTGTTTTTTTTTTATATTATTTACTGTTTGTGATAATATCATATAATACATTTAATATTTTCCTTATGAAGAGATGTACGACTTATATCATAGGATACAGACAGGTAAATTCACATCAGAATCCTGTCTATTCTCTCATCGCATACACAGGAAATTATTCGATTTGCCACGACGTTTGTATGAAAGGGAATCTCTACACATTCGTCAGCCAACGTCTACGTGGAAGTCGCGTGGAGGATGCGAATTATTACGTAGCGCGGTTATTGTCGGATAACTACAAGTTATGCTTTGTCTAAAACGTACAATGCCTTGCGGCTATTACTTATTGTTCCGAGAAAGCGAAACTTACTATGGGAATTAAATTTGCATAACTGTGTTATGTGAAATATTTATTTATTAACAAATTATTGTTAAAGAGTAGACTTAATGTCTAGTGGGATTCTCCACTGTTCGACCTGTGTTGATGGTGAAAAATGGCAGTGGGAGAAACATAAGTAAGGGAAGAAAAGGAATAAAAAACGAATGAATACAGTAATACAATATTGCGTATTACACATTTATTATACATAGTTATATGTATTATATAAAATATATAAAATAGTTATAAAAACGGTGGTTGAAATAGAGCAGATCAAATATTAAAAGCGGACTTATAATAATGCTCACGCACTTGTATTTTAAACCTACATAGAATTGAGGCCTTTCCGATGTCTTCGGGTAGAGCGTTCTAGAGTAGCAAGCCTGAAGAGTAAACGTGTATTGGGGAAAACTATTTTATGCAGAATATAAGCGCAACAGTTGGACAACGAAGTGGCCTGTATTTTGTATAAATATGATTTGTATATGTATTACTGAATAATACGTCAAATAAAACTTATTTCATTTAATCTTATTTGTCATTGTACATTGGTAACTACATATAAGCAATCCCAAATAAGGTCAGATATAACATATTCCATGGATAAATTTCGTCATCAAACCCACTTGTGCAGGCCACCTGACGTTAAGTAGTCA
Source organism: Phareas burnsi (assembly GCA_018249415.1). Classification (NCBI taxonomy): domain Eukaryota; kingdom Metazoa; phylum Arthropoda; class Insecta; order Lepidoptera; family Hesperiidae; genus Phareas; species Phareas burnsi. Next base: position 15,511 of record DWKL01000750.1, on the reverse strand, counting down.
CGACAGCTCATGGATACCCACATGTAACCTCAAACAAAACCGGAGTCCTATCTGAGGTCGTGTACATAGATGCGTCACTACTCCTAAGAACTAAGACGGTCGCCTTGCCGTAAGTGTGCCCGGCAACTACCACTGCTGTTTACTATGTTATTATATAAATAAGTGCGAGGGAAGGTTGGTTTGCGCGCTCAACGCAGAACATAAATAGGTGAGTTGACACACAGTTCACAGACACGCGTTTGTGTATGTGTAAGTACTAATCTTGTTGCAGTGTTTGTTCTGTGCGCCGGTATTATCGTGTGTGACTTTTCATTGGGGCACGTACAAAAAGCGTGTGTAAAAGCAGCTGAAGGGATATGGTGACGGCAGTATTCGCGGAAGAACAACCACATAATATTGTTTTTAATTATACATTCCACCTATAAATATGCTGCATATATTATATTAAACAGCAATGTAAGACGTAATAATTGATACAATTTATTCAAGACGAAAGTGACAAATGACCAAGACGTATAAAACTATAAATTAAAAATAAACTATTTCGCGCCATGGCAGACATTGTCATAGTTCAACAATGCCAATCTTGTTATATCGAGACTCTGAATTTCGCCGGCTGTATTAAATCATGAGTAATTATCGTTTATGGGAACAACGTTATTGTAATGAATTTCTGGCTCTTAATTGTATTGACAATATGATTTCAGTTTAACTTTACAAAGCTACATATGAATCTATATTCGTGTTTGAATGGAATCAGCAAACGACAAGCCGCCCACCTGATGTTATGTAGTCGCTGCCACCCTCGGGCATCTGTAACCAAAACCTATATAGGGCAACAGTTCTAACTGAGCTCGGTCACGGGTTACTGCTCCTGATGACTAAGTTGGAACACCTTCAATATGAGCATAGTGTCTCTCCCTTACCCATCCTTAAGACCCGCACGTATAGCATTTAATACCGATGCCATAAGGCAAAAATAAAGTGACGTTAGTGCCTCCGAAGTCGAACTACAAAAGTTTTTGTCACGTTTAATTTTGTCAGACCTTTAGTATTGTCATGTTAATAGCAAACCTGTCAATCTAGACTATCACTACTCCCTGTCTTCCCGTGAATATCGTTAGGGGCATCTATCATCTCGGGTAGCTCTAATTTTTCCGTCATATGCGTGTTAGAAGTTAACGATCACTTGCTTTTTTTTGTTTGAAAAAGTAGCAAACGAGCGTGCTGGCCAACTGATGTTAAGTGGTCACCACAGCCTATGGACACCCACATCCAACCTCAAACAAAACCGAAATTCCGTTTGAGGTTATATATGGATGCGTCACTGCTTCTGAGGACTATGATGGTCGCCTCGCTATATGTGTGCCTGGCAGACGCAACTCTCCAACCGAAACACAACAACTGCTTTACGGCGGATTATGAGGGCGGCGGTGGTACTTCCCCAGACGAACGATTGTTCTACTACCTTTTAAAAATAATAATAAGGCTAACAAAGGTCTGCCCTACCACACCCTTTACATCGCTTTACATCGTTGCTTTAGGCAGAAATAGGTGAGTCTATGTTGAGAGCGCAGTTGAAAGATAAAAATTTCTACTACGTTTGAATCCTTTCTTAGAGGCTAAGTCATACGAATTTGGTCTAACAAACAATCAATCTACGCAAAGCCGTATGCGTTATATCCGTTATGCTCCCATTATAAAAATGAGGGATTGAGTTGGATATGAATGCATAATGCTTTTGAATTTTTTTTTCAATAAATAAGGAATGAAATATGTTGCAGTTTGTTGTTTCCATTATATGAAATGAACACGCCAAAAATGATAAAGTTAATAATTGCAATGTTAGAACAATGGGAGAACGCAGATAACCCAATAGTTCAATTTCCTTACAACACAATTGCAAAAACATTTGTAACCGACTTATATGAGAGACATCTGTTTAAAATGGAGTACACAACGCAACACTGTTGCAAAGAAGCAGTCGCAATAAGCTTAAACACGAACAAGCCCGGCTCTGTAGCTGTTCGTTACAGCCGTAGAGCGCCTCATTGAACTCCTACGTATAACTTTGGAAGATCCCACTTTGCAACAGACGCGGATAGGTGAAAACTTTCAATGGCCTTTTTCAGATTGTGGGTAATTTAACTTCAACGAAGTGCGATACGGCTGTATTTATTCTTCTTTTTACCATTGTATGATGAAATTTATGTAAAATTTGTTTAAAGCGTTTAGAGCTGATAGCACTTACACGCGTTGAATTCATCTACACGCAATTCCTTGGTGTCCACGGTATCTTGCGGCCGATTTAGCAATCCTATCCGTGCTCGATGACTGTATTCTGATCTAAATAGTGAACGTGTTTAGGTATTTTCATATCATGCCTAACTGCCTCGAAATTATCCAGCGTCTCTCAAACCGTTTAATAACAACTAGACACGGGGTGATGATCACGGGGTGGTAATCACAATAGAGCTGCTAAAAGCTTGTGAAAAACCCGTAGTAGAGGCGTTTCAAAGTTTGTTCAATTTCATCATTAATAGCGGATCTCCCGAGATGCGGAGAAGGTGCAAAGTGGTGCTGTTTTTCAAGAAGAGTGTTAAAACCCCTATTGACATATTATGGTTCTATGTATGGTAGAACAGGGGAGAATCTAGCGCTGCCCTTCACAATTCGCCGTGAAGCAATACTTGTGATTCAGTTAGAGATGTGTGATTGTCGGATAATCTTACAAGCGAGGCGACCATCTTAGTCCTCAGAAATAGCGACGCATATACGTACGACCTCAGATAGGGCTTCGGTTGAGGTTAGATGTGAGTGACCAATTAACATAGCGAAGCGTGCACGCTCGTTTGATACACTTGAAACAACGAAGAATTACAAGACCATTACGAACCCATTCTGAGTCATATTTACAAGCGATTAGCATATTTTTATACGCTTGACTTGAATAGAAATGAAGTAAATACAAAACACATTTTGTATAATATATACTATTATATCTTTGTACTTACAGAGGCAATAGGGAGGACTCTTACAACTTCTAACTTACAAAATCTAGACGGAGAACTTTTCTAATAACACCTTCAATGAAGAAAATATGCAGATCCAGGGCATTATTTCAATTTATATATTTAGTACATTCAAAGCAATAATGCGCAATTTAAAGTTTCATGTGCAGCAACGTATCTGTGACCGACATTAAGCAGGGGCTCTGTTCTACGCGAAGGCTACACTTATTTTTGCATTACGACTTTAATGTTAAACGCTGAAGTCTTCCGATTTACAACGGTATGTCAAGAAGGAGACACTTACTCGAGGATTCGTCTTAGCCCTCAGGGGTACTCACGTATTTGCGGCAGAACTCATGTTAGGACTTCAATTATACTTTGAAACCATTGCGCCGACCCCGCGTGGCGTAGTTGTTACCATGCCAGTAGATGTTTGTGTACTCATCTGTTATTTACCATGGTACCCATATATGAGGCTATGGGTGTAGTAACTGTTTTGATTACAGATGTTCATGAACCGCAGTAACCACTTACCATCAACTTGGTTGAATGGTAGTTTGCTATTTCTACGATATAAAAAAGTAAATGATTATATTATAAATGCTTGTTGTTCTATTTCTACAAGTTTTATAAGTGCTTGGCGTGAATTCAATCTGCGGCGTCGACGAGGCGCGCTGTCGGCCGGCGACACTGCGCCTGTGTATTATGTGCTGTAGGAATGAAGTTATGGATACCCCGCATGCAAATACACCGTTATTGCAAATTGAATGACACTGCCAAACACCTATAGGTGATAGTCGGGGGAACGGTGAAATTGCTGTTATAATATATGTTTATACGAGTTCACTCCGCGTCCAGTTTATTTCTCTTCAGTGCATTACATCTAGATATTTCGGGTAAGAAATAGCCCCTGTCGCTCTTTGTACAGCCTTTTATTTTGAAAATTGAATATTACTGTGAACTGCATAGGAAATAGCCGAAAAGAATATTTCAATTACTGCTATTTTAGTGTCAACGTGTACGCCCATATGTTTGATTTATTTCTTGAGCAAGAACCTGAGACATTTCGATAAAAATAGCCCACATCACTCCTCTATTTTTTTTAATTGATTCTCTCAATCGAAAAATCCAGCTGCTTGCAATGGCAAAAAATTGCCTGGTAATAGCGGTCGGGTACAGATCTTCTTAGGTGACTGTGTCCACTTAACAATAGGTGAGCTGCTTGCAAATAGCAACCGACGTTATTTCGAATATAAAAAACTTTTCACTAAAGTATATATACTACTTGGATTTACGCCCGTAGGTCATATGACTCACCTTAGATTACAGATGCAATTTTACCATGTGCCTTCTGTAGATTAGGTTGGAGCGCCTAATGTAAATAAGTAATAGGAACATCCTTAAAAGTAGAACATATCAGCTTTAGATTGCTGATTTAAGTCAGTAAGATATGTGATAAGGATATGACAAAGAGGTTTACTATCTTTGTTACATTTGATCTTAACGATCGATCTTTGAAAATAAAACATGTTTTACTCGCGGTCGTAAATATTTGCATGCCTGATCGCTACCTTCGTACTTTAAAATGTAGCATTTATTTTAATCACAATGGCCGGCATCACGGAACAAGCTGCTCTGTTTTTGGAACACTGATTTATTGACGAATTTTATATGGGATGAATCGGTGAATTTATAAACGGTTGCTTTACAGCGTAACTGGTGCAGATAAAAATGTTTCGGCGGTGAAAATGGTTCGAGAGGGCTTAATAAAGAATAAATAAAGGGAGTTTTCTTTTGCAATGGATAGAGACGTGATAATGTTTTTTTTTAAATAATGGAAGTGGCAAACGAGAACGCAGCCCCACCCTTATATTAAGTGGGCGCTGCCGATCAAGGATATTTGTATCCTACCTGAAGTCGATTACATTGATATTGCTATTTTTGTAGCTTCCAGAAATTAGTCTTAAGGAGATCGTGCTGGCCCTCGAAGCCCTGGCGAGGAAGGAATTAAATCTGAATTGCTGATGACTTGCGGAAAGCTAGTTCTCCAGCGATTAGTTCGGATTTTTTATTTCAACTAGCAAGAAGATTAGACACAGAAGACAGAATAATATCGAATAGAAATCAGCTCCTATGTTTGGCTTTTGTGGACTATGAGAAAGCGTTCAACACGATCAAAACCTGGTTGGTTCTGGCGTCTCTGCAGCGATGCGAATCGATGCAATAGTCTATTCTCGAAACTGTTCACAAATCCATTGGAGGATGTCTTCAAATTTATCACAGCAATTAAGTATGTATTGGTTGACTTGTCCACACATGTACTCAAGATGTTTATGGAGTACTCTCAGGCGTGTAGGTTGACGTATTCCTTTAATGTTTAAGGAATACGAACGGCGAGCTACCACCGCGTCCCTCATAATCCGTCGTGAAATAATTAGGTGTGTCAGTTAGAGAGGTGCGATTGCTGGATACACTTACAACCAGACGACCGTGTTAGTCCTTGAGTAATGACATATCTACTTATGACCTCAGAGAGAACTTCAGTTTTGTTTGAGGTTAGATCTAAATGTCCATGGGCTGCAGTTACCGCTTAACATCAGTTGGCCAGCACGCTCGTTTGTTGTTCTAACACTCATATGACGGAAAAATTAGAGGTACCCGAGATGATAGTTGCCTCTAACGATATTCACGGGAAGACAGGGAGTAGTGATAGTCTAGATTGACACGTTTGCTATTAAGCTTGACAATACTAAAGGTCTGACAAAATTAAACGTGACAAAACCTTTTGTAGTTGGGTTTCGGAGACACTAGCGTCATTTTATTTTTTCTTTATAGCATCAGTATTAAACACTGTAAATGCGGGTTTTAAGGATGGGTAAGGAAGAGACATTATTTCTAGGCACCTTATTTTAATGCTTCGGTTAACGAAGCGTGTGAGGTCGGCTTTAGGTTAGACTTCAATCTTATTTGTGTTGATTACGGGCATCCATAGCTCATTAGATAGACTACCCGTTCGCTATTTCCATGCTATAAAATAAAATTTGATCGAACTCCTCCGCGCTCTTGTAGTGATTATTTCAAGAGTAACATGTCTATTGGCTGCACGCTGAGTTATGTTCCCCTGTTGAGCACAGGTCGCTCTGCACAACGGAAAGAGGCCTGAAACATATTACTTTATACATTATGTTCTCAAATACGAACTTGGTGGAGGAATATATTGCTTAGTCGCCCTTTTCGTTGTACCAATTTTGACCAAACTCAGATTTTTGCACAATCGATTACGATGGTAAACCATTTCGTGTGATTTTATTATGTTTGCTTTTTAAAAATACTATCGGTATAGTAATTTTTGTTAACACTCTCATAATAAAACACTTCTAGCTTTCATAAATATAAGAGGTTTTGTCTAAGGAAATAAAAATAATGTTAAGCCCATACCTACAGTTGAAGTAGAAGAACAAAATTTGCATAGGAGTTGTTTTGAAACTTAAATCAAACATTTTGAGAAGTATATAAAAAATATTTTGAAAATGCCCTAAATAAGGGGAAAATGTGTAGAAATTGCTCAATGATGTTTTATTTGAAGTTGTATTAATTATATTAATAACAATATCTACTAAAGCGTCTCATTTTAATTAAAAGAGTGAACTGCATTCAAATCAGTAATGTTACAGAATTCCGTAACCTCAAAACCTATATTAATATTTAAAATAATTTCGCACAGGGGCGGAGTTTAAAGAGAATACTTCGTGAAATGTTTTCGCCGGCAGTATCAATTGAATTGATGATTTTCCATAATCGACAAATTTGATCGATTTCCTTTTCTTTGAAAAGGACAATTCTTTAAATATCTGAACTGAAAGTATCCTAAACTTTCCGATATATCTGTATATAACTGAATTTGATAACATTCATAGCCATATCTAGATCGGAATCTGTCCGATAGAATATTTAGTAACATGTTATGTTATATATTTTCTCGAATAGCGTTTCCATGTGAGTGTTTGATAAAGCATTCAATAAATGTCTCTTCGCAGACAAGCCGGTGTGCAGAAACCCGGCATTGGCCATAGTGGGTGCGGCCATCAACGAGCCGGCGAGGGTGGCGTGCGAAGTGGATGCGTTCCCCCCGCCCAAGAACTTCCAGTGGACGCTCAACAACTCTTTAGGGACCATTGAGTTGGAATCGGTGAGCACATCGCAGGTTCTATGTGTTAATGATAAATACATCTACGATAATATCCTAAGATCAGAACTGCTTATCTCAAATTTCTCCCATTTGAAGATTTCCTTCTCGTTACAAAATAAATTTGAACTCAGACCAGCTAGCCAAAAGCCAGGATTCCTGCCACTCAACTATTACTAAAACTATTACTAAAATGTTATATGTTATGGTATAGACAATCTTTTTACGTGACGGATGTAGCAAACGGGCAATGTTTAGTCACTGCCGCCATGGACGCCTGTAACTAACGAGTCTTACCTGAAGGTGTCGATACTACTAAGGACAGAGGTGGAACGCGTGGAAGTGAATCTGCCGTTTTACGTTTTAAACTAAAATACGCTGCAATGCGCCTGGCTACCTGATGTTAGGTGGTCACTGCGGCCTATGGCCACTCACATTTAACGTCAAATAGGACAATAGGATTACAGTCCTATTTGAGGTCGAGAGGTGAGGATTACATAGATGCGTAACCATTCCTGAAGACTAAGACCGTTACCTCGTTGTAAGTGTACCCGACAACCGCACCTTTCCAACCGAAACAAGAATGGCTTCACGACGGATTATTAGAGCGGCGGGTGGTACCTCCCCGGAAGAACTATCGTTCTACGACCTGTCGACGCTGTACATTATCTTATAGGTATACTAACATATTTTTCATTGTTCCAAAAGGAAAAATACACGATCGACAATTTCGGTCGCTCCATCCTGTCGTTCACTCCGGCCTCTGATGCTGACTACGGATCGCTGGCCTGCCGCGCCACCAACCTCGCCGGGCAGCAAGTGCGCGCGTGCAAGTACACGCTGCTTCCCGCGGTGAAGCCGGAGCCGCCGACCAATTGCTCATCCTCGAACCTGACGGAGCATTCGGTCGAGCTCCGATGTGCAGCTGGTGTGCTTGGTTTATTTTTTCAGCTCACTGTATTAGTTGCGCCGACAAGTCACTCTTTATAAACTTATTTAATCCCGGACTTCCTTTCGCGAATAAAGTCACATATTCATCATCATCATCATCATTAATATCCCACTATTGGGCACGAATCTTCTCTCAGAATGAGAAAGATTAGGGCGTAGTTCACCACGCTGAGCGAGTCTGGATTGATACATTTCACACACACCTGCGACCACTTTACGAAGAATTCTCACCCAGCGTGAGAGGCCGGAATTTTAACCACTAGCCTATCACCGCTTACTATATACATTCATTGGTAACAACATACTATAATTTGACAACGCTCGCTTTGCTGAAACCGAAAGCCGCTGAACCGATTTTAGACGGACAGAGGGATTTTTTACGATATAGTCTATAGTTGCAAATGCAAAATAAAACACTGCAATCGCATCTGCTAATTAGATTGTCTATTCACAAAACGCAAAACGACAACGGCGCAGCGCCGCGACGTTGTCTAACGTCAGCAGAGGGAATAAACAGAAACGACGCCGTGCATATCTTTATGTTTATGTAATATTCGGCCGCTCAGAAAGGCGAATAGAAAGCTCATTCAAAGCCAATTCTTGCGTTTCGGTTGGAAAGGTGCGGCTGCCAGGTACACCCGCGGCCGAAGCGACCGTCCTGGTCCTCGGGAGCGGTGACGCATTTACGTATGAATTCAGATACGACTTCAGTCTGCAACACTATTTATGTTCCACTGCGATCTCTTCGCACGACTAGAGGAGGCCTGGAGCACATGACTCCACGCTACACCGATGCGGATCGATGGAGACACGGTGGCCAATCCGTGTCGGGTTTCTTCAAACCGCCCACAAAATCCCCGATAAGGTTAAGCTACCGGCGATCACCAGTCGGACTCCCGACCGCGCCGCCGTCGCTTCACCGGGTACATCGGCTACGATCTGCACGAATGGACAGCTTCATCTTAGTCCTATTCGAGCTTGAATGTGGCCTATATACGTAATGGGGGCCTACATGCTCGTCCGCTACCCTTCTAACATGAAAGTGATACACACATACACATTATTAACAAACGTACATCCACGGCATGGCGCCCTTGGAATTAGTTTCATTAGACCTTCTGTAAAAAAGTTCAAAAAAGTGTTGGTCACTTGCAGTTACATATTAATTTATTCAGGCTACGACGGCGGGCTGCAAACGACGTACTTCGTGGAGGCGTGGGAGGCTGGGGTCCTCGTGGCCAACGTGTCGACCATCTCCCCCGTGTGGAAGCTCCGCGGATTGGGTTCTGGCAGAGTTTTGAAGCTCGTCTTTTACGCCAATAACGCAAGGGGACGATCGGAGGTGATATTTTTGTACGAATACTTGTAAGGTTTAAACCATCATAATTATCTTCATCGAACTATCCAGGGCGGCGGAAGCGCCCGTGGTTCGACTCTGCCGACATCACCGCCACCCCTTTTTTATTTCTATAACTGGACTTAGCGACGAGCCGGGCCACCCGACGCAGAGTGGCCGGCGTCGCCCGTGGACGTTGCGGTTCCAGAGGGTCGCCGATACGACGCCGGCCGCGAAGAAGGGCTCCTCTTCAAGACGTTCGCGTTAGCTATTTCGTTACGGCTCCGAGCGTGCGGTGATGATATAATTATGAAGAGAGGCGCTCCGATCAGCTCTTCGAGTGGCAACACACCTGTGATGGACCTCTGGCGAAATTCCTGGTTAGATTCGATGTCCTCGGGCGGCAGTGGCTTCTCGAAAACGAGTAGGCCGTACGCTTGTCTGCTTTTTACACGTCACCGAGAAAACTCGCCATTGCTGCGCGTCTGCCGGGGAAGCGTTCTCAGAATGAGCATCGGGGCTCTGCTGGTCGAACTCCACTTCGACCCATTCTTCAAACCTTCCGCTGCAGTCGAAACGCAAAGAGTTTTATCGTATTCGACTATAGGTCGAATTCTCGAGTTTCGGTCGGAGAGGTGCGGTCGGCGGGCGCACCTACGGCGAGGCGGCCGGTCCTCGGAGATGCGAAGGCATCTACGTTTGACCTCGGTTAGGATTTAGTCCCATCGGACGTCAGATGCGGATGTCCCGACCGAAGCGCCCCCTCGGCGGCAGGTGACGCGCGCGCTCGGCCCCTACTCTTCTCCCACGAAAAGTTAACTTTAGCGTATTACATTTTGAATACATGTAACAGATGGAATATTTTTTCAGGTGACCAAGTTGAGAGTCCACACGCTGTCGCGGTCGGCGGTACGTCCAGGTACGTGGTGCCGTGCACTCCACGATTTACCGTCTCGTGTATAGACAAAATATATGACGACCGTGAGATATTAGATTATTCATAACATTTAGTCGATGACGAATATTAAATTTAGCGCAGCTTGTTCCCCGGCGCGCCGCCAGTCTTGAACTGCGCTTCTTGAATTCAGAGTCTCATTATAATTTTCAACCGGAACAATGTTCGGAAATGTTGCGGTTTTTATACCTACTTCATGTCGCACAATACACTTCAACATTACTAAACAATGAGACGTAATTATCGTGCAACAAATACGGCCGAGTCGCCTGCGCCGCAGCGTACATAGCGTCGGGGTCGCGGTCCTCCGCGGGGAAGCGCGGTCGCGGCTCGCGTGCGCCGCCGCCGGTTAGCAAAGTTAAGTGACCGCTAGTGGCTAAATTTCATGGGCGCTTGCGCGCTTCGGGCGGCGCGTGAAGCCGTCGGTCCCGGCGGTCATCGGTGGATGGTAGACGTTAAACCTCGTCGGAGGCCTTGTAAGGGGCTTGAAAACATTCGACACGGGTCGGCCGCTAGCCCGTATCTTCACCGATCCGCATCGGAATATGCTCCAGCCCTTCCCTAGTCGTAGGCAGGGAGCCGCCCCCGGCAGCGAGACATAAAACGGGTCGGAGCCATGGTCGCTTCTACAAGAAAAAATACTAACATATTTCGGTCTATCCGATAAGAAGTTTAAATTGATCATAAATCTGGATATTGCTAAAAAGCCTTATAATGATGCATATAATACAATGTAAACGATTATTTATGTATAACGTTAATGCCGCGGCTGCCGCTCCGCAATCATCGAACCTGTGGAATGAGCATTTGTATTTTTCTTAAAGCATCTTCTTCCAACACATCTTCCCGCAGCCGGCCGCCGTTCTAAAGCACTCTGTCTGTCTAGGAATCTATTTTATCTAGGAATTGATTTTTAGTAACCGCCGTCGAATGCAACCGCCGCCAGGAATTATGTTTCCAATATCAAACAGCGCCCATGAAATTATAAAAAAATACCCGTGTTCGTACCTGTGTACCTGTGTACTCACGTAAGAAGTCATACTTCTCTGGCGTTAATCACAGATTAATACTTTTACTCATCGATATAAATTTGAACCGAGTTAAACAGTAGGCGACATCGTACGGTGCGCATAATCATTTAAAACAACTAACATTTGGATTCGATAAAATAAAAAGGAACAGAATGTACACGTCACTCGCGAACTACACTTCGCTCGCGACTTCGGACCCTCGACACTCGCGGCTTTGGACCGTAAAGACAATTATAATCGTAATAAAAATAGACAGATGTCATTTTCCTTAAACGCGAGACGGAATGCTGGACATCGATTTAGTTTAAACGAGCGGACTTGCCGCGGCGCCGCGCAGCGGGCTAATCCACTGTTATCGTTTTTTTATAACACTGCAAAAAAACAACTTCAAAAAATGACCGATTCTGAATTTTTTGTCACCTAGACGCTAAAACTACGACGGGCACGCTGGACGCGGGCTGGGCGGTCGGCATCGCCGCGGGCGCCGTCGGGGCGGCCGTGGCCGCGGCGGCCGCCGCGCTGCTGGCCAGGCGGCGGCGACGCCGCGCCATGCAGTGTGAAGGTATTCTTGCGGTGTTCGCCGACCGGCCGGCGGACGCGTGAATCGTAAACTTCGATCACCGCTCCGGGTTAACCACCACACCGGGAGACCACCCGCGAAACGGATCTCTCCGACAATGTGGTCCACCGACGGCCACGATCGAGTCCGAATGCCTCGACCCACCTCCGAACGCGAACCGAACGGCGTCGCCGTAAGGCAGAAATGGGAGCGGCGCGCTCGCGAGGCACCGGCTCAACGTGACCACATTGAGCTTTACCACTTTCCAAGTTATAGTCCCCCACCCCAGCATTCAGCACGGGTGTCGTTTTCTGCCAACACTTGTATCTTCAGTGCCCGGGAACGTCACTTGAATATTAAACGACGAAACTCGCGTCGCTAAATAAAGGAAAGTATCGTTGTATGAAGCCCCCTTTAGTGAATCCCGGTTACACTCTTTGCCCCACACTGGGGATTCCGCGTCGTGGACGCCGTCGATGCATACGGAGACGAGTACGCGAACGCCCAGACCCGGAACGAAACGCAGAATTCATCGTTTCGACGTCTCCCTGACCGGAAATCGAACCCCGAACCCCTCGCGCGTCGGACCGGCACGGTGACCGCCGTGCCGCCCGGGTCGTGAAATATGCTCACCGGTCACCCGTGCAAAACCTGTCGGTGTCGGTAAAAACTGTCCACGAGATGCAGAAAACCTTTCTCGGTTTCCCCGACACATTCGAAGTGAAGCGGCTGAGAATCCGCTCCACAGGTGTACCATCACCGCGGCGCCGCCGGCGCTCCGTCGGCCACTCGGGAAGTCATTTCGACGTGCAATTTCTATTCTACACTTGAGCCTCCGTCCGCCCGACGGCGAGCGAGTTTTAATAGGCGGCGAATCCGCCGGGAAGTCGATCGTGCATTTCGGCCGGAGCGACGCAGTTTCCCGGTCCACTGGCGACCGCCCCGCTGCACACGAGAGGGGCGGCGATGCGTCTGCGTACGACATCAGGCGCGCGGCTGCCCCGGCGCCGGGCGGCTTGCGAGCTCGCGAGCTGCTCTTCTCGTCTATAAAAAAAGAAAAAGAGTAGGAGTGTATTACCTGACGTCGTATTTATTTTTAAGTAAACTTATTTTGTATGTTTTTACGTATATGTGGAGGCATCGATTAGTAGTACCCTTTGAGCGCCAGCAACGTTAACCTACGAGCCCGGCCCAGAACGGTAATCTAAACCGTCATTTCGACGTCCGCTCGGTCGGAGATCGAACCCGGGCCCCTCGCGTATCAAACCGGCACGCGTATCAAACATTAGAAATCTTCTCTCGTCATTACGACGAAGGCTTACGTCGTGCATCTCTACACAGTTACCTGTATATATAAGCTCCTCGTGAAGTTATCGAAGAAGTACGAGTACGTTCGAGTGCAGATATAAGGGTAGGGGGCGTCTCTCGAATTACTGAGGAACATTCAGTGATGATATCGCCGGCGCGCCCCAGCGGGTGAGATAAAGCTTTACGTTTAGGACACAAGCGTGTATAGTTCCGACCTATCGGCCTGTCCATCCGTACGTCGCACATATTTTACTCCGAGACCGTTTACGCCGTAGGGATGTCATCTTTAAACGTAACCGTGTTCCGCGATAACTTCTAATTCACGGTCCAGATAAATCACAGAGAAACAATAATAAAAAGGCATTAAGATTTTCTTCTTATATATATTATAAGATGTCTTCGAGATATATAATATTATGAGATATTTACTAATTTATGATATATATACTTGCGCTCCTGCCGATGAAACGACTGCCGCGCTCAATCTCTTTTCTACTAATTATTATATACTACTTTAAATGTGAAGCGCGAACGTTCGTCCCGACAAAGCAGTCTCGCGCTCGGCGCGGTCGGGCGCGCTGGGCTCGTGGCGCGGCGCCGCCGCCGCGGGGAGTCCCCGGCGGAACACTCGAGCCCCTACGTCGTTCCTCGTCGACACGCAAGCGACCGCGCGGCAGCCGTTCCTTACATAAGTTGCGGAATATGCATTATCCGATCGCGTGTTGAATATAGCTTCGCTTTATTCACAAATGGCTCAAGTTTGAATTTTTATGACACCATTATCTTCACCTTTGGCGACAACCGTTTAGAAGTAAATATGGCGCCGCGCATGTTGTTGCAATTGGATAACGTTACTATAGGATTTGATCACTTTAATGGATAAAGTTACCCGAGTTGCAAATGAACGAGTGGTAGAACGGGGGAGGGTCGATCGGGGCAGGTCCCGCCGCGCTCTGACAATCCGCCGTAAAGCAATTTTTGAGGGTGCGGTCACAAGTGAGGCGACCGTGTCCGTCCCCGGGGCCAGTGACGCGTCTACGTGCGGACTCGAGCGTTCGATGGAGCGCAGTGGTCGCTTAACGTCGAGCAGCCCGCACGTTCGTTTGCTGCTTTTACATAAAAAAAAGTTAAATGCAATCGATAGAACTTTGAAATCGATAGAACTGCCGCACGGCAGAGTATAGCGATGCTGCGTTCCGATCTGAAGGGTGGAAACCTACATATGTAAAGTTTTTGTTAATTCCGGAAGGTGTCTGAAGTCTAGTAATCCGCACTTGGCCAACGCGGACGACTAAAGCCTGATCCGTCGCATTCCGGGTACAGGAATGTTGAGTATTCATTGTCATCTATAGAATCATTTATACCATTTTATTTTATACAATATATTATATCTGCTATTTATTATGGAAATTTAAATATTCGTTTATGGAAACCATTTGCCGCGTTTAAAAAGGCCAGCGCCGGCGGAGCGTCTCTCGCAAGACGTGTGCACGTCGCACCTGGCGACCATACGCTCCACATTTTTCACGTGTGCGAGAAGGGCTCCCGATTTGTAGTTCTCGGACGACGATACGTTATAACATATAATAATAACACAGTAGTATAACGGTCTGAACTCCTTTACTTAATGTTTTTATCAACACGAAATAAATAGATTTAATACAAAATGATTACAACGTTACGGAATGAACAACGATAGCCATTTGCCCGCAGTCACGCGTCGTGCGGGTGTGTTGGATGCACTGTAAAACGACGACACTCGTGGGGGTGTATGCTGCGACTCTTAAAATACATATCGTCATTAATATATATCGGTCAACTATATATTTGACCGACGATGGTTTAACCGTATTCAATTCACCGCTATCACGGAGACGCTCGACATTAAAAAGTGGAACAGCTAGTCTCGGATTAAAATTCGAATCTCTAGCTGACAATGAATTGTTAATCCGATCGTAAATAAAAAGCCGAGCCACTAAGCCGATGACGGATTCTGAAAAGATTTTGGCCGACTTCCAGGAGTCCTAGAAATTAGTTCAAACGTAAGTCGAAATAATAGACTTTCAGAAATAAATCTCTTGAACTCGTCAATTCGTGCTCTCCTTCGTTCACGAGGGTAACGAGAGTAAAAGCAAATTTTAGGTTACCTTATGTCTCGCTTTTTCTAGAAAACT
>DWKL01000749.1:0-17087 GCA_018249415.1 Phareas burnsi | reverse complement strand
ACACAACAACTGCTTCACGGCGGATTATGAGGGCGGCGGTGGTACTTCCCCAGACGAACGACTGTTCTACCACCTATAAAAATATAATAGATATATAATATATAATAGATATGTAATTGAGTTGAGTGCGTAATGTTAAGTGATACACTGACCTTTTATTTACAACAAAATTTATGTCGCTCATCTTTTAGATCCGTAGATCTGCTGGAAGATTTTTTAAGAATTAACATGCCTATTTTTTAAGATTTTTTTTTTGTATTACATCATTGTTAGTATTATATACATTTATATGTGTGTATATAATTATTAAAATAAATAAACTGTGACTGTAGTTATTCAAGGGGGGATGTTTTATTAAAAAATGTACAGAAGTGAACAGAATTATTGGTTCGTTAAATTAAAATACCTACTAAGTTATATAATACGAGCTGTGTCATGGGCGTATTGGGAGATCTTAAAAATGTAATTGGATCACAAACATGCGTAAATGATTCTTTACGGCAAAATATTCTCAACGATGAATTGTATATTTTGTGTGTTTTTACTTCAGTCACTTGTTTTATAACACATACATAACTGAGCGTTCATAAATATCCGAAATAAAAAGTCTTTATCAACGTCCTGCTTAAATTTAGTTGTAAGTTACACTTTTATTATTTTGCAAGTAACTATATCATGATCATCAACCTATTAATGTCCCACTACAGGACACTGGTCTCCTCTCAGAATGAGAACGCTTCGGCCAAAATCTCCCACGGTGGCCATGTGCAGATTGGTAGACTTCATACACTTCCGAGAACTTTACAAACTCTCAGATGTGTAGGATTCCTCATAATGTTTTCCTTCACTGTTAGAGTAAGTGATGATTAATTTGTAATACGTACATGACTTGTAAGAATGCGAGGTGCATGCGGGAATCGAATCCCGTACACTCAGCGTGAGAGGCCGCAATCTGAACCACTAGGCTATCACTGCTTAAGTGAGTATATAGTCATGTCAAAATAAGTATATATATGTATGTGTGTATATATGTATATATTTTATCACGCCCTTCAAAACAGAACACCGCTTTCAAAGTATTTGTATTTTGAGCCATTCGATCGCACAATTAGTTATTAAGGCACAACAATATCCAGAAAATATTAATATAAAGTATTTCAAAATTCCCTATGTAATAAATTGACAATATTCCATTCCATGTATTCTAATTTGTGGTGTACAATAAAGAATATTTGTATTGTATTGTATTGTGATTTAATATTGGTATTCTAGTTTTATTGTACTATGAACAACTCATCAAGGCTATTACGAGTTAGCTTATAGTTCAGTTGAATAAAAAGGGAAGCTAATGTATCAATAGAACGGATTATTAACAATTATCAGTTATTAACAGAGAACAGTTGATGCTGTAATCTCAGTGTAGTAAGGTAAACCATTTTGTTTAAACTTTCTTTTATATAATCATAATAGTAGTAGTGGGTTTTGATAAAGTAGAACTATAGTTCGACCGGGGAAATACCACCGCCGTACTCATAATCACCGTGGGGCAGTTTTTGTGTTTAGGTTGGAGAAGTGCGGTTGCTGTACACACTTACAACGACGCAACTATCTTACTCCTCAGGAGTAGTGATGCATCTATATACGACCTCAGATAGATCTTCAGTTCTGTTCGAGTTAGATGTGGGTGTCCATGGGCTGCAATGTCCACTTAACATCAGTTATAAGGAAAATATAAAGGAAACTTATACACTATTAATATTCTAAAGTAACTAATCGTCTAATTTTTTTTTATGTTTGTAATGTAGCAAACGAGCTTGCAGGCCACCTCATATTAAGTGGTCACCTCAGCCCATGGACACCCACATCCAATCTCAAACAAAACCGAATTTCCATTTGAGGTTGTATATGGATGCGTCACTGCTCCTGAGGACTATGATGATCGCCTCACTATGTGTGCCTGGCAACCGCACCTCTCCAACCGAAACACAACTACTTTACGACGGATTATGAGGGCGGCGGTGGCACTTCCCCAGATGAACGATTGTTCTACCACCTTTTAAACTGTCAATATCTTATCATACAAAGTAATAATAAAGAGTTTATCTTTCGTGATCCCGTATTTCCTTCCTTATTTTAGGTATCCATGCGGGTTTTTCGATTTGCATTCAAAGCTGGCGTCTATTTGCGGACAGCCTTTACAATCACCGCAGCATTCAGCCCATTTCAATCGGTACATACGACCATGCATAGCATAGCAATACCGTAAATAAATTGACAATGCGAATAATACCGGAATAGTTCAGTGCAATAAATAGTTATGGCTCTTAAACAATATGTTATTTTATTATTTTTGGAATAAAATTCAACTTTGTGTTCCAGGTGTAGTGAAGTAAAATTACATATCGTCCTTTGGGTGAATGGAATATGTATTTTTATGGTTCTAATACATCCACTAGAACCATAGAAATATACATGATAATTAGACTGTATGTTACAAAACCTTCATATTCAGGCGAATGGACGGAAATGTCATAAAATGTTTTAATTTCGAAGTTGTTTTTAGTTTTTACTATCATCATCTTCGACCTCCTCACAACATGAGTTGGTTAGGCCATAGTCTACAACGCTGGTCAAGTGCGGATTAGACTTCACACACTTTTGACAACTTTAGAAAGAATTCCCAGATGTGTAGGTTTCCTCACGATATTTTCCTTCACCGTTAAAGCAAGTGATTATTATTTTCTAATGCGTACATAACTTCCAAAAATCAAAGGTTCCTGGCAGATTCCAACCTCGGACACCCAGCATGAGAGACCGGAATCTTAACTACTCGGCTATACTTAACTTACTATAGTAGTATATACAGTTTTTACTATTTATATTGGACTATTTTAATTTGTTTCAACCAACGCCCTTACAGCCGTTATAAAACAATTATCGTATATCGGTTAAAAAGATGTGGTTATCGGATATCTTACACGATCACGAACATCAGTCCTCAGGAATAGTGACGCACCTACGTACAACCTTAGATATTAATTCAATCCAGTTTAATTTTAAATCTGGGTATCTAAGGGCTATTGTACCACAGAAGAGCCGGTGACCACACTCGTTTACTGCTGTCTTAACATAAACAAAATGTAAAATTGCACTTTTACATTTTATTGATGTCTATACAAATCTATCTAATTACGGTCTACACAAATAATGCTAAATGGAACATAAGACACAATAAGATTTAATGTAAATATAAGATAAAATATAGAAAAACTTACGTCAATATATAAGCAGATCCAAGACGGTTAGTATTCGCACGTTATCGTACGGAATACTAAAATTGTAACATCAGCGTACAGTCGTAGGTACATACGTTCATTTTGTCTTCCTTTCATCTTCTTTTGTGCCACATTTCTGTTACAAAGAACGTGTTTGGCGAATGTATTATGGCGTCCTATCTCGTGATCACAAAAGGTTATTCGTACGTCACGCCGGCAACATCCGTTCTGTATTCGATCACCTTTGTTATACAGAATTTGTCTACTGCCATAAATAGTTGGCTTCGTTTATTGAGTGAGACTAAAAATAGAATATCAGGTTGAAATATGATTGAACATCATTTCATTGTTACGACAATCAGAAATCCAGTTCAACTGTTATATAATGATCATGAGCAATGAGATATCAGCATATTTAGAACTTTAGAATAGAAAAATTTAAGGTGGTAGGACTATAGTTCAATCGTGAAAGTACCGCCGCCGTTACACACACACGCCACACTCAGCGTCCCCGACGGAATCGGAGACGACGGCCCTCTTCATAACACGGCAGACACAAGGTGCCGAGTGCCGGTCGTTGCTCCATGTAACCCTCCACGACAGCCGCCGACCTAAGCTGAGGTTCGAGTCTCACATGAGGCGCCCTTAGGTACGGTGGCAAACCCCAATATGAAAAGGCGGGCGACTCAGGGCCGTGGTTACGGCCACGGACCGCAGCCGTCCCCCACTCCAGGATCATAATCTTCTGACCCCCCAGCTGAGTCGTCCTCGGCTCGCCAATAAAACCCGGTGAAGCTGTAACGGCCGCTAGAGCCAACAGCAACTACACATTTTCAAAAAAAAAAAAAATATCCGCCGCCGTCCTCATAATCCACCATGAAGCAGGTTTTGTGTTTGGTTGGAGAAGTGTGGTTGCCGGATACACTTACAACGAGGCGACCATCTTACTCCTCAGATAGAACATCAGTTCTCTTTGAGGTTGGATTTAGGTGTCCACGAGCTGCAGTGACCACGTAACATCAGGTAGACTGGACGCTGGACGTTTACTACTCTTCAAATATAAAAAAAAATGCCGATAAAATCTCAAATCGTTGTAACTGTAAATTAACATAATTGTGTTATAAATTTTTTAATTCCATTCCAGTGTATCCCAATCCAGTCTCGTTCATTCCATTCTATTCCATTCGGTTACATTTCATTTATAACATCAACATAATTAAACCCGTGAACTTAAAATATTTTCTTTTTAGACTATCAAAAGGACAGTACTATTAGAACCCTTAATGCCGGCGTGACGTACATGATTGTCCCTCTTCACGAGGGATTACTTGGTTAGCACAGAAACGTGAAAGGAACAAACATTTTTATATAATTATGTCCACGCTTAGGCCTATTTGAATATTAATAGACCTAAATTGAGTGTTTAAAACAAAATTATAATCATAGAGCTAGATTGTTTTATTACAAAATTACTAGACTAATTTTAATACTGCTATCGTCACACTAAAATGCCGTTATCCAACATCTAGCCGATTTAATTATTTTCAGGAATTAGTAAATATGAAATATTTTTTTCACTATTTGAAAATGTTTTTTAAACTAGTTATTAAATAGCACTCTTTTTAAAAAGCTATCCTTTTTTTAGATATAACTCGAACAGTGATTTTGGTATGTAACGGCATTATAGTATAAGGACGGCAGAATACCTCTCTTCTTTTTTTTATATTATGTAACGAGTACTCACGATTTGCGGTTTTTGAATTGCCTATATTTCAGCCCAGTTGCATGGGCCGTGGTCACGGCGAAACTTCAGTTTTATGTGACCACTGCAGCCCATTGTCATACACATCTAACCTCAAACAGGACTATGTCAACTAGTTCGTATATGCGTAACGGCTCCTGAGGACTAAGATGGTCGCCTCACCTGCAAGTACCCGACAATCACATGCACATATAGTAAACCTAGGTCTCGTGTATTCATTCCACTTTCTTCTTTTGTTCAATGTTTTTATCATGTCACTTGTTACTTTTCCTTATTCATAAACTAACCTTTTGTCTATATGTATGTATAGATAAGTTTTAAGGGGCTTCGTCTTCATGATCGAATTGGATAGTCTAACCCGTTCAATGGGAATATTTTTTCGAATAACAATAAAAACTTTTCACTGTGCTTCTGGAACCACCAGTTTCACTGGATTGGATAGTTTGACGGGAATATCTTGCAAAAATACTCTGCCAATGGGTCAATTGAGTGGGACCTTCAGTATTTGGAGGTAGCCCTAAGTTTTATTAATTAATTGTAATAATTCGCACGGCATTTCGGCAGTTTACCAGACGAATGACAAATGTAAATGTTCCTCCTAGCGGCGAAAAAAGATGATGCACTAATCTTTTTCAATTGTCAATCAGATCTGTTCCTCCGGACGACGTCTTTGGCTCAGAGACAGAAATGATTACCAACTGTAAGCAATGCGCAACCGATGGTATATTCGATACTAACCAGTTGCATAAGTTTATTTGTCTCGTGTCGCAGACGTGTCGGTGTCGGTGCGCGTGCTGCGGCCGCTGATGTGTCGGCTGATGCACCCGCTGTTCTGCACGTGCTTCCATCGCGGCGGCAACGAGCTGGAGGACCTGGTGCGCCAGGCGCGCCGCTACCAGGCCGCCGAGATGGCGCTCGTGAGTCCTCTCTGTCTCTAATTTGATGATCCGCGTGCCAGACTGATATAGTAACCGCTGCGCCACGCTTGTTCCGGATTCGATTCCCGGCCGGGCAGATATCTAAATGATGAATTTAGATTCCTGCTCTGGGTCTGGGTGTTTGTATATATGTTCCCATGACCTCCTTGATACAGAAAGTTCTAATGTGAGGCTATGAGTGTAGAAAGCATTTCCTTGAAAGCGTTTGTATTACAATTTTGTATTTCTGTCTCTATCACGAGTGTTCATTGGTTGCAACCTCGTTTATCTTCTTACTATTAGGAACGGGGTTCAGAATTAAGAAAGACTTAGAGCGTGCTCTACCACGTTGCTCCAATGCGGATTGTAGGACCAAACCGATGTCGGATATTTTAAACTCCCTACAAGGCCTCCGACACCATTTAATGGCTACTATTTAATAATACCGATCGGGATCACTGATCGTGCCCTCCTAAACATGGAAGCGTGCATGAAAACTAAGCACTAGCGGTCACCTGGGATACACTACACTTCGGCAGGTGGAGAGCGGGCGCTACGACTCGCGCGAGGACTTCACGGTGGTGGTGCAGCCGTTCATGCGGCTGTTCAATGCGCCGCTGCCCGCCGCGTCGCCGCTGCCGCGCGTCATCCACCAGTCCTACATCACGCACGACTGCTTCCACTTCTCGCAGAAGGGCCACGCGCTCGGTGAGTGTCCGCGTTGCGACGCATTCCGAGATTGGACATTTTGGACTTATACTTTTGAGCGTATTTAAGATTTGTCATTTGGAACGTAGACTTATTAAGCGCAATAGAAAATTGGATATCATGAATTTATACTTTTAAATGCATTGAAAAAGTTAATATTTTTAACTTATACTAGAAGATTGCACATTTTGAATTTACATTTTGCGGGGACAGGTCGAGGGGGAAATTGATAATGCGTGCGTCACCGTCACACAAAAACGACAGAATTCCAGCGCATCCTGCAACGGAGCGATCTGCTCAGTACAGTCGGTTTATGATAAAATGTAACGTATCTACATACTTTGTTTCTCGAGAGGACAATCCCACCTACAGTATCGTAGCATACTTCGGACTAGAGCAAGTCGCGGCAACTGTGAGCAGAATTAGATGCACCTTGGACTGCCGCGTTCATAATCTGCCCTGAAACAGTTCTTGTTTATCGGTTAGGGAAGTGTGGTTGTCGGGTACACTTACAGCGAGGCGACTGTCTCACTCCTCAGGAGTAGTGACGCATCTCCGTACGACCTCAGATAGTATTATAGTCCTATTTGTGGTTGTATACGGGATTTCATGGTCTGTAGTGACCACTTAACATCGAATGGTCCGCACGCTCGTTTGCTACTATTCTCATATAAAAAAACCTTCTTGTAAATATTTTGACGACAATTTTAAAAAGTCATTCTTCCGTTCTCACGATTCACCTCGTCGCTGTCGTTCCAGCGGCGAACCTCCTGTGGAACAACTTGCTGGAGCCGGTGGGCAACAAGTCCGACAACGTGCCTCCAGTTCTCATGAACTCCTTCCGCTGCCCCTCCCGCAACGCGCCCTTCATCTTCACGAAGAAGAACTCAGAGGCCTTCCTGGAGACCGGCCGGCAGGAGGGGGCCTTCGATCCGTGACGCGTTGACGTGACGGGAGAAGTGTAAATATTGTAGATAGCTAATTACAAAGACTCTTGAGATGGCATGGCCGCGCTCGGAGGAGATTATTATGTGGACATGCAGTAAGTTCATAAACAAAGGCACAAGGTAAACGTGGAAGATGGACGACGGCTGGGAAGAGAGCAGTGCGTGGAGACTCAGAGAGAAAGCAATTTATCATATTTACAAATTATTACCAGAACTTGTGAGGTACAAGCTACTTAATGTAATTCTTTTAACGTCCCAGTGCCGAGCACGGGGCTTATCCCACGACTAGGAGTGACCTGGAGCATGCTCCACCACGTTGCTCCGATGCGGATCGGTGGAGATATGGGTCGGTGAGCATCCCGTATCGGATATTTCCAAATTACCCACAAGGTCTCCGACAACGACTGCTATTCGATAATAATACCCGGGGCCGATGGCTCCACGTGCCCTCCGAAGGACGGAAACTCATGAAGCGCGGCCACCAGCGGCCACGCAGCCCACTTTCCGAAGGCAGCCGACGTTGCTTCACTCTGCAGACCGCGGCCGCGGGGCGGGCCGGCGCATTTCATTATATTAATTTATAAGTTTCTAATAACATCCTAATTTCTAATTCTTGACATTTGTTGTTGAAATTTAAATTAGTGTTAACGACAACACAGTGATACTGTACATAGTTATGTTAGTTCTGTTATTATCATTATTCAACGATTAGTTTTAGTACAGCGTGTATTTTGGTGCTTCTTACCGTATCACAGATCCACATCCGCATCCACGTCCGCATCCGCATCCACTTCCTCATCCGCATCCGCATCCGCATCCACATCCGCATCCACATCCGCATCCGCATCTGCATCCAAATCCGAATCCTAAATCAAATCAAAATCCTTAATTAAATATCCTTAATTGTCTTCAGACACATCTAAACAAGTTTTACAATAACACCAGCGCTCGCCCCAGCTGCGCCACAGCATCGCAGCACTACAGGTGCCTAGCACTCTCAATTCACATATAAATATATTAATAATAATACTATCAATTCGCCTAAAAGTATCTCAAATTGACTTGCAGGAAATCGTTTTATGGCATGAATAGATACATGACGTATAAAGAGAATAATTATTACTTTAAATATATCATGTCAATATATGCCATTAAATACTGATGACTGTGGTTGCAGGAACTGGCTCGCGGGTGAGCTTACCCTTAGTGCTGCCGTCCGGGCCACCGCGCCAGTGTGGTCTACTTCACGTGAACCTGCTCAGTACAGAGTCGGTTACACGTGTCCATGGACGGCGATGACCCTTTAACACCATGTGCGCTGGTGCACCATGCACCACTAACTCACTTACTGTTTCCATTACAAAAAAGGTTTTTTTCCATATCTTATGCAAATATTGAACAACTGCACTGAATCCCTCCCCGAGGAGCACCAATAATATACAGTGTTAAATACCTCAATTTCTAAGTACATACAAACCTATTTATAAGTTATAACTATCTCTTATATGATGGCGGAGAGTTTAATCACACTTAAATAACTTAAATTTAAGTAAGTAAAATGAAGTGTATCTGACTTCCAACTAATGGCTACGTAGCTATAAATGTGTATATACACAAAGGTTCCGTTTGTAGTCGAGTGCATAAATACCCAGACCCTTAAGAAATATGTTAATTCAACATTTAAATTTTCTTTTGACGCTGTTCGAACTGGAGAATAAATAGATTAAATTGGAATCTGTGTGCGATTTTGAAAAAAATACCAAAATTATTTTCTTGAAACTAAAACGTCATAAGTTTTAAGATTATCTTTTGACTGTCTGTCTATTTGTAGCGACTGATCTTGGAAAGAGTGAAATCAATATTGACGGGCCGAACATAACGACTCTACATGTAGTGTGCGAGTTCCAAACTATTTTTCAACCAAAGTATCTTTATTTTTATGAAGGAAAATAAAAATAAACTGTTGCTCGTATATTAGGATATATGTAGAGATAATTAAAAGTCATCGTTGTTTGTCATAAAATGGTATTTCCGTGCCATTTGTGTCTAGTGATATGTTTAAAGGATGTGAGGGAGCTGAGAATGTTACGTACATTTGTGGGTCTATGCGTTAAACTGTGGAAATGAGAATAATATTAATTGTTGATAAAAATAAAAATAAAATATAAAACATTGTTTTATTTTAATGGTATTGAAATACCAAAAGGAGGAGCGCTCTACTTTTTTACGGCATAAAAGTAGCAAATGGTCATGCAGTCCATCTGCAAGTGGCCATTGCTGCCCATGGACATCTATAATTAATCCTAAATAGCATTGAAGATCTACTTAAAATCGGCCGCAGACGTACTGCTCTCCGCGGAGATAGAGTTTGAACACCTAAAAGTAGTATCCCCTCCTTATAAAACGCTCCAAACTATAACACAGTAGCGTGATGCAAAACTAGATTTGGCGGTGGTCTCTGAAGTCTTGGTCACCATTAAATGGTGGTACCGGAAGGAAAATAATAATTCGCGAGAGCCACAACTCTACTTCCATTCTAGATTTTACAGAAAATATTTTAGACATCGGTTACAGTGACAACTAAAATGAAAGCCTTTCTGACAATGAGGAGTTTGCAGCTCCTGTGCTAAATATTTGTGACTAATAAAAGTAATACAAGTGAGTATTGTTTGTATTGGGCACTTGGACAAGCCCCTATACAACTTTGACATGCAATGCTATTGATAAACTACATGTTGACTTATGGCAGGCGCTATAAATGTACAGTCAACATGAATCCATTCACGATTTATAATATATTTATCTACAACAAATTTCAACTCATTGACTCTCATCAGTGGCAACGGGGCCCTTTGTACTTAGGGAGGATTAGAGTCCACTTTAATTTGCACCAAGCTATACTGTTATACTTCAGGAGACGACTTCTTAAAATGTGGAGGATTCAGGCTATAATCTGCCAAGTTGGGCAAATGTGGGCAGGTGTACTTCACATTTTTCGCCTTTGCCTGTGAGGACTTTATAAAGAACAGTCATGCAATGTGTGATGAAATACAGGTTTGTGGTCAATTTGCGTGTTTGAAATTTGATAAATCGATAAAACTTAACAACTGAGCGTCAATGATAGGTAGTAGAATATTAGTTCGTCCGGGGATGCACCATCGCCGCACTCAAAATCAGCCGTGAATTAATTCTTGTGTTTCGGTTGGAGAGGTGCGGTTGGGGGTACACTTAAAGCGATGCGACCATCTTAGTTCTCAGGAGTAAAACGCATCTACGTACGCCCTTGATAGGATTTTATTCTTGTTTGAGGTTAGATGCGGCTGTTCATGGACTACAATGACCATTTAACATCAGTGGCATGCACGCTCGTTTCCTACTGTACTTATATAAAAAAAATCTGTGATAAAAGTGGTCGCTTAAATCGATCAAAGATTTTGCCACAACAGTCATTCATACAAGAACTGAAGGCGCCGAATGTTGCCGTTTGCACTAGAAATAAATATTTAATAAATAGTACCGAAACTGCTGTTAGTTACCACCCAAGAAATGTTCAATGTTGGGCGTCGTCTTTATCCGCTTCTCTAAAAAACACATAACTCTCATAGAACTCCTGTTCTGTATAAAATTATTTACAGATCTCCAAGGACTGTGACAATTTATTATCTAATGGATGCAGCATTGCATAAAACATGGCAGCAGCAAAGAAGCAGCAATACACGTCGGTTTTATCGAGTTTACAAAAATTTATAATGCATGATATGATGTATGAAATGTTCGTAGCACGCATTATTCTATTTCTGGTCTTCGGGTTAAACATTCCAGATAGACAATGCATACGAAGGTGATTTCACGGCTCGTTGGCAGCCAAGCCCATGTCTCGTCGATGATATCTTTTATACGACCAAAGATTAGTATGATGTAGGCATTTATATACTTTGTTGTTGAAATAAACAAGTCTTTCAAACGATTTGTTATTTTGGTAGTAACTAGCTTTTTATAACGCTTTCTACACCTATAACACTGGGATACCCAGTATGGTGCCATGGACGCACAAAGAAGAGTACACAAATACCCAGATCCAGAAAATAAATCTAAATTTATCATTTAGGTGTCTGCTCAGCCGAGAATCGAGCTCGGAACTGTTTGCGTATCTGATCGGTATGGTAACCACTGCGCCACACAGGTTGTCACATATTTAAACATTACTTTACATTTACAGGTTTTACATTAGAAAAATAGGTATAATACAAATCAAAAGACGGAAAACCAAAGTTACATAGTAAAATGTTGTTTTTCTCCGTCAAATCGATGTGACTGAAAATATAGAAAAAAAATTAATGAAATAGTTAAAACCTTTTTATGTCACACTGGACACGGGTCTCTCTTTACAACTAGAACATGTCTGGAGGATACTGCACCACGCTGCTCCAATAAGAATTGGTGGAAAAAAAGTTTAGTGCTTAACCAGTATCGGATGTTTTCAAAACGCCCAGAAGGCCTCCGACTAAGTTTAACTGGTACTGTCGGTCCCGACTGGTAATAATCAGGACCTTAGCTTGTCCTTCGAAGCACGGAAACGCGCAAGTAAATTAAGCCCCTAGTGGTCACCCAATCAACTTCCAACCGCGCCCGACGTTGCTAATCTTTGCAAATCGGTTACGATGTACGCAAGCAGCGGGGCCGTGTGCACTTGAATACAAGTATCAAAACCTTGACTTCAAATCTTCAGTAAAAGTACTTCAAAATAGAGTCATAACTCTTAATATTCATAAATTGTGTCCCAAACGTCTAAACCTAGATCGGTCCAAAAAGTGTAAAGCAATTACGCCCTAATTGCCCATTGCTAAGAGCGTAGGTGGCGCGCGCGGCGCGACATATGGCGGAGCTAATTGTACAGCAGTATCGGTGGCCCATATGGTCTGATCGGCCACGGTACAACGAGAATCAATTGGATACAATAATTTTGCTATACCTAGTGACACGAAATGCTACCTAATAGTAAGGGTGGTGGTATGTAGATTGTTGGTTAGCGAGAAAGGTATATGTGGCTCAATACTGCTCTAGCTTGGGAGTAGAGTATCATCATCATCAAATCATTGCTGGACGCGGATCTCCTCTTAAAATGAGAAAGGTAAGGCTATAGGGTTAGTCCGTCAACTGTGGATTGGCAAACTTTAAACACCCTTGAGAACTCTTTTAAAAAACTTTCAGACATGTAGGATTCCTCATCATGTTTTCCTGCACCGTCAAACAAGTTATGAATAATTTCTTTCATTCAGAACTAACCTAGTGGTATATGCAATCCGAATAATATCCATAGATTGCAAGATTTAAATAAACTCGAATGCATTGTACACAGTAAAAATTAAAACCAGTTATTGATAAAAAATGTTGCAGTCTCCTAGACTACATGGCAATCCTGGGTGAATTATATCTATGTCAATATTGTTTACGCTAGAGCAGTGCAATATGCACTGCTTTAGCGTTTGGCACAAAAATTATATTTGCAGTGTTGAACAAATTTTACAACACGAACACTTGTATCCTGGCACACAAATCAAGGTTATGAAAAATTTAAAGCTGATAGAACCTTACGTGGTTGACTCCGGAGGCGACAACGCTACATCTATTTCTGCCTTATAACAACAGTGTTAAAAGCTGCTGTGTTGTGTTTTGTGGTGTGATAAGGGAGAGACACTAAGTCGAGGCGTTCCAACTCAGCCTCAGGGGTAGCAACGCGAAGCCGACCTCAGGTACGACTTCAAAATTATTTGGAGTTGATTACAAATGCTAATGGGTGGCAGTGACCACTAACCGTTAAGCGAACTATTTGTTTTCTATTATTTTGCTATAAAAACATATAATATAAAGATACAAATTGTATGTTAACATAAAACTTACATGGATTATTTTTCGTGTGATTCTGCTGGCTTCAATTGTTAAACATTTTCGGACTTTCCATACAATTTCTTTACCATCTTTTTTTATGACATACCTATGATTATTTTTTCATCTTTTAAACATTACACGATTACACGAGCTAGATACCACAAAAGTCACAAATCTCTCGTAGCATAGTATTTGTCATTCGCCGTAAACTTCTGTATCTTTGCATGAAAGTCTTGTCTAAATCAGTTCAGTTGTTTTCAAGATGAACGGGCGGACTGACCGAAATTTGAAAAATGCGTTTATATATTTTGGTATTGTGCAAATTGACAGACACCTTAAATGTTATTAGTTATATAGATATCATAGAAAATTAATTTTATAGATATCATAGAAATGTAAGATGTATAAAATAGAATATATATAGAGAGACACACACCTCTAATTTTTCAAAATGATGTGCGTTTTGAAAATTAATTATCACTTGCTTTAATGGTGAATGAAAACATCGAAATGAGGAAACCTACACATCTTTGTGAAGTTCACAAAAGTGTGTTAAGTCTACCGATCGGTACTTGGCTAGCGTGCTCGACTATGACCTAACCCTTCTCAGTGTGAGAGGAGACGCGTGCCAGCAGTGGGTTGATGCCGTGGCAGCAATGAGTTCATGATGATGATGGTATAATATCCATAATAATATTTACTAGTGTTTCAAAATAACGTCGACATAAAATTTAAATACCACGTCCCTTTTATACCATAGATCCACCGTCAAAACAAATACTGCTGGGTCAAGGTCCCCCCGACCCCACCCATCAAAAACTCTCCCCATTCATCTCATCCCTTCATTTAGGGTAACTTTCTCAATGCTACGAATAAAACTCGCAATTTGATAATTTTAAAATCAGGTAAAACCGAATATGCCGTTTTTTTTTATTTAAAAAACTTATAAAGCGCTTTTTATAAATATAGGCGCGGCAAAAAGCCATTCGCCCGATGTTCAATGCCCACTGCCGCTCAAGCACATCCGTAAACATTCCTTTACATTGACAAATTACATTAATATCATATAAAAGACTACAGAAGGAATCACAGACACTGAAGGACTTTAAAGATGACTCTTACTTGCATTACGAATTCCATATCATCCCAAAATAGAGCATGATTCGCAGGAACGACTAATACTAATTTGTAAAATATTTCGCTTATATTATTACTGAGTTATTCACTGGGAAGCAAAACAATTCGAGCTTTGTTTGCAAAATTATGTAGTCAAAGCACCCATAGCTATAATTAGTTATTTGACAAACTCTACCTATTTTTCTTCTCTTCAGTTCTCAGTCTCTCTTAAGTTTACAAAATTGTTATAGTTTACAAAAAAATAACAGTTTACAAAATCAAAATATGCAGACGAAATGAAATTATTAAAAAAAGATCTCCGAATATAATATTACAATATGTTACAGTAGAGAAGTGCCACAGACAATGTAATAGGTATAACTGTTTATCAAGTTATATCTATTACGTTTTTCTGGGCTTTCGTGTTTTTTTTCTTTTGATATGGTTGGAAATATAATTTTATTAATGCTTTCACGATTCATTTTGAAATTTATGAAATAGAATTTATTTTAAGTAAAATTTAAATGTATAAATTCCGCGATAACATAAACTAAAAATTTTATTAAGAAAATATTACGTTCCTCGAAATAGTTTAAAACAAGTGTTTTACAAAGTCGATTGACGTAAGTTCTTTTTTCAAAATGGAAAGCTGCAGAAAATTACAAGATATCTATAAGATTTTAATTGTTTGTTCCACTACTGGGCTCGGTCTCAACAATATGCTGCTCAAAAAGACATCAATTGTATAAAAAAAATGTGGACAAGTAATATAAGGGAAATAAACGTAGTAAATTTTCTAATGTATTTTAAATTAATTAAAAAAGTAATCAGTTTGCCAGAGAAGATAAAACAAAAATAAGGAAAAAGTCAATAAGATCTACGAATGAAGAAAATCGGTGGTTTACGTATTTTAAAGCCTCTTATTCATGTTTTGTCTGGTTTAACGTTTAAATTTCTTTACGATCAGACTGAAACATAAGAGAGGAAAGAAGAATCTCATGAAGAGATCAAATGTTTCTTTTCCTACTTCCCAGAAAATACTTGGTCCCATCAATTTGAAATTTTATCATCATCCAGAATAAGGCATGCGCACTCCACCCAAGTCTCCTTTTAAAAGCGCGAGGTTCATTCGGCTCGCCACAGTTCGGCCCGGTGCGTTGCCTCGCGAACACGCCAAGCCAATTTTCCTGGCCACTCGCCACTCACCACTCACCACTAGACAACTTCTTAACTACTTCAATATGGTAAGTACATACTTTTTAAAGGAATACATATAATAAGTTGTATATAGGAAACATTACATTTTTGAGACATCCGGATTTTTGCGATTTTTGAGCGATTTTGATCAGTTACCGGCTATTCTGATTGACATTACCAATACCAATATTTAGATTAACAATATTAATTAAAGTAAAAAAAAAATTTAAAGTTAAGTCATTTTTATTAAGTTGATATCCACCAATATTATTTTGCTTAACATGAAAAAAAATTGTATATTTCATAGATTATTCATTTAATGTTATAATAAAATGACTATTCAAAAATTAATAGACTTATCTAATTATATATTAAAAGTACAATAGATAGATATAAGTACAAGTAAACAACTATAATATAAGCTTCTAAACATTGAGAAAGCTTTGCAGACTTTATAATATACTTACAGTAAATAATAATAGAGATAAATAAAGAGTAACGAGATTATATCTCCCACATAAACTTTAGGCTTCGAAAAATTCTGACATCTTATATAGGACCCCAGATTCCTGAAAACTTCTACATAATTAAACTTTATTGTGGCCTTTCAAAAGCCAAAGTGTATAAAGAAACAAATTAATAAAGCTCGATGGCAAAATAAGTGCTCACGTACGAAATTACAGCCTTCAATCCCGGCAACAAAAGGCTTTCAGGGTTTATTGGACCAGATTACAAATTCCCGTGGAAACTGGGGATTGGTACGGAAAACACGGTAATAGCTTTGAGTTTCAATCGTTTAGTTCTACTTTCCAAAACATGATTGATAATTTAATTGATTTACAAATTCACAACGAAAGCCAGAAACAACTTAGCCCTAAATATTGTTATAGTGTTTCGTATGTATTGTGTTAAAAATGACCACTTATTTTTGGTAATGTCTCTTATGTTTATCGAAATTATATTTAAGTTTTGTCTACAATTAAATAACCTATTTTATCCTGTTGATAAATTAAAAAAAGGAGAAGATTATTAGTTCCACTTTTATCAACTTTATTATTCTGTATTTTATTTTTAATGAATTATTAAATGTAATCAAAGATGGGTTCTGTAGTATAGTGTAGAAAAAATAAAAAGTAAAAATATTATTTACGAACAAAATACTTGCATTTGTTTAAGTAAGCTTACATAAATTATGTCGATACATTTTTTTTTTTTTTATGGTTATTATTCCTGTTTTTGAATAAAATACTCACCATCATTACCCATGAAATCATTT
>DWKL01000748.1:0-17104 GCA_018249415.1 Phareas burnsi | reverse complement strand
CAGTAACCTTTAAAATAAAACAAATACTGAATTACACGTGAGATACTATACAGAGAGCATTTGGGTCATTGATTCGTTTTTTACAACTCATTACTGTGAAAGAGACAAAAACTCTGAGAACTACCGTTATAATATGTCTGAGCGTTTGCAACATAGCATTGTGGAAAAACAGTAGAGACAATTGTATGAGAATATAAAGGTTGTTAAGTAAGGACAAACATTATGTCAGCTAAGTTATCAGTAAATTATTGGTTTTTCGATTTCGATTCAATTGGCGATTTCGAAACAACCAGCACTGACGTGTAATGCTAAATGTATCTATAAATCGGTGTTAAGGTTTTGCAGCTAAATAGATGTAAAAATTACTATCATTACTTCATTGGTTAGTTATATTTTATAGGTATACAGGTACGCAACGCATCCTTTCACGTAGGAACTTACGTAGATTTGATTATATTCCTTATAATGTTATCATTCACTTCATCCTAAACCAAATTGAAATTAATTCATACCTAGGATTTGAGCTCCAGTTTGAGAGGCCGGAATCTTACCACTAACTTGTCACTGTCAAAATTGAATATAATATATCTTTATAATTGTAGATTTGTAAATAAATAAATTACAGTTTTATACATTATGCCTTGTCGGCAATATTTGGCATTAAGATGTCAAGCGGAGGGACAGTATCTTAACGAAAGAAGAGGGTGGCACCAACTATTTTATGTCCCACTGCTGGGCACGGGTCTCTCCCCACAATTGTGAAAGGCCTACCGCATACTCCACCATACTGCTTCAATGCGGATTGGTGGAGGTACGGGTTAGAGGCCAACCCGTGTCGTATGTTTTCAAACCGCCCAGAAGACCTTCGGCAAGATTTAACTACTGCTATCCAATAATAACAATCGGGACCGACAACTTTACGTGTCCTCCGAAGCACGGCACCGCGAATGAAATTTAGCCTCTAGCGGTCACCCATGTAACTGCCGACCGCGCCCGACGTTGCTTAACTTCGTTGATCGGTCACGATCTACGCAAGCCGCGGTTATACGCGCTTCAAAGAAGACGGTGATTGCCTATGATTATACCCATTTTAGTATTGTGAGGACCATCTATTTCATTAATATAAAAGGAGTCGTCGGTGACCATTGGGGATGGACTGTTTATAGTTTTGCTAGTTTTTCATTTACGTCCGCGTGAAGTTTAGTCTTTTCGTTCCATTTTTAGAAACATTCCTTGGAGGTAAATTTTATTAGGATCCGTTTAATCAAAAATTATATAAAGTGGGGTTATGATAATTATAAAAATGGCATATTTGGCGTTCGAATCGAAAGGAGAACACCCTATTCTGCTTCGCATAGCCGACGGCACTGCTGCACATTGGTAGACTTCACACACCTCCGAGAACTTTGCTAAGCACTCTCAGATGTGTAGGTTTCCTCACGATGTTTTCCTTCACCGTTAAAGCAAATGATAATTAATTTCTAATACGCACATAACTTCCAAAAATTAGAGGACAAGGCCGGAATCTTTACCACTAGGCTATCACTGCTAGCAAAGGTACTCAAGTAAAATTATAATACTTAATAGTAGATAATTGATAGCGCACAGAAACAAAATTGTGAATGGGGGTCTTCCCCGAATCCAACGTGCCTATCTACATAGATAATAATTAATCTAAAAATCTGGTCATTAACAGTGATATTATAGGATTTCAAATGTACCTATTATGGAAATATTTCAAACAATCTGGCAACCACGCTCTTAATTTTCTCATTAGCACAGTCTTAGTGGCACTATTCTCACTGCTTCTGTGCCAGCAATTAAATAAAAACTGTAAATGTGTAGCCCGTGAACGACCCCTGTAGCCCATACTATCCATACGGGTGACGCGCAGAGGGTTCCGGGTTAAATTTTCGGCTGGACAGACATATCAATGACGAATTTAGATCTTTGTCCTGGACCTGGGTGTCTATGTGCTCGTCTTTCTATGTTAGATACGACATGGCGCAGGGAATCAAAATGTGGCACTATGAATGTAGAAGGCATCATTAATTAATTTATTTAATCAATGAAATAAAGGATTTCATTGTATTTACTTATAGCAGCACAGTCCAGATATCGCTATTGAGGGTAAACTTTTCGTATTTACATCAAATACCTACTATTATTATTATTAAGAAACAGTGATGGCCTAGTGGTTATGATTCCAACCTCTCAGGTAGGGTATCCGGGCTTCGAATCCCGCAGGCACCGCCGAATTTTCTAAGTTATGTGCGTATTAGAAATTACCACGTGTTTTAACGTGGAAGCAAAATATCGTGAGGAAACCTATACATCTGAGAGTTCTTTGTAAAGTTTTCGGAGGTGTGTGAAGTTCATCAATCAGCACTCGGCTAGCACGGTGGACTATGGCCTAACCCTTCTCATTCTGAGGGGGATACCCGTGCCCAGCAGTGGGACATTAATGGGTTTATAATGAAAAAAAACAACTATTAACTGACCTAACCACATTCTATTTTTTTCAGCTTTCATCACTACGGTGTATGCCCAACAGCAGAACAGCCGAAGACCAGAATCTTACGACAATGGGCACGGCTGGGACATTCGACTCGCGGTACCGGGGCAACCAGGGAACGACTATCCTATCCTAAACTCCATCCCGAGAACACCTTTCTCATGTTCAGGAAAAAGTCCAGGTAAAAACAAAGTACCGTATATTTCGTATAAAACCTCAACAAACAATCGTACGACAAGTCATTCTATTTCCGCAAGTTAAAGCTCAAATACGGTCGTCCAACCAAAGTATGAGTGGTGGAACAGACCAAATCTTTTATTTCTGCCTTATACCCTTAGTCTGTTTTATGCTGATTTAAAATGCGGTGACGCACACAAAATTTTTTCGAGGTGTTCTATCTTTTATCAGATGGGCTACAAACCAACACGTTTGCTACTTCTATTCCATATCTATGGACTGGCCATATAACCTTCTACCTGCACTTACATTTATTGATGACAGATATCTTTTGACGAAATGAGATAAGTGCTTTTTCTATTTTGGGTCTGCTTCGGGTTTTATTTGGGTCCTTGTATATGATCTTTCCACCCCAGACAAATAGAATCAAATAGTGAAGCCACGAATTTTCAAACCAATTTCGTTATCTATAAGGGTACATTCACGATTTTTAAAAGATGCAATGTCTCATTTCAGGATACTACTCGGATGTGGATACTGGCTGCCAAGTTTTTAGAGTTTGCACCCTGGGATCGACATATGGTTTCCAGTCATTTCTTTGCCCAAATGGAACTTTATTCAACCAAGAAGTCTTGGTTTGCGATTGGTGGATGAATGTGAACTGTGAAAGATCTCGACAACTTTTCAACGACAACAGAGAAAAATTTGGAAATTTAAAATTGGGTCCGGAGTTGATGAAGGACATCAAGAAAATGTTGACGCATCCTATGCGGTATCCGTACAATAAAGATATTATGAAAAGCAACCTGATCGTGATGCAAGATTACAAACCACCGTCTGGGCAACTATTTCCAAACGGCGCTCTAATCGCTGGGCCCGAAAGATCACCAAATAATGTTTATGTTCCTCCCAAACAGCGACAAGGGAACTTCGCGCAAAACTCGTTTCTTTCTGGGGACCTCTCCTTTGCAGCGTCAACTCCTAGTTCGCAATATATACCTTCGTCGTCAAATGC
Organism: Phareas burnsi; assembly: GCA_018249415.1. NCBI lineage: Eukaryota > Metazoa > Arthropoda > Insecta > Lepidoptera > Hesperiidae > Phareas > Phareas burnsi. Next base: position 13,397 of record DWKL01000748.1, on the reverse strand, counting down.
AATTAGGCCCGCAATACCAAAGGACTTAGAAATACTACAACAGCAGAGGCAACATCATCAATTCGCACAAAACGGACAAACAGGCACTTTCTTCAACAGCGACACAGAGCAACTTACACGTCTTAAAAATAATGGACTCATAAACAACAGAATATTACAATCACCTTATCAGAATCAGAATCAAAATCAAAGAAACATACAACAACAGCAATCCACTTCAAAAAATTTACCAAATACTCAATCGCAACGTCAGCTGACTCAGTACAACAATCAGATCACGACACAACGGGAATTTGGAATGAGCAACACAAATCAGCAATATACTAATATTCCCAAGCAAAGTGGTCAAAGAGTTGAGAAAAACAATATTCCACAATTTTCTAGAGAAGTCAATGGCTACATAGGCAGGGCAGCGAAGCAAAATTTGGTAAGTTCCCATAGTGTTCCACCTACAGGTAAAACACTTAAATTTAGTAGGGTGGTCCAAAAATCGAGCGCAGGTAACCCTAAATCAAGAATAACTTTTAAAACATGGATTGTAAGACCGTCTAAAACAGCTCGACTGGTAGAAGAACCTACTCCTTATACTTACAATAAACCAACAAATACTCCCATAGATAATAAAATCGTTGAGACCACTCCTTATAATAATAATCCAACCACAGAAAATCCCGAATCAGAAGAAATACCTTATGTCTACAATAAGCCCACGCCTTCGAGCAAACAAATAATTACTACGGTTGAAGACACGCCTTTTATATATTTACCACCCACGGTACCCACTTTATCCAATCAACCCTTTTCTACTTCGAAAACACCACCACCTCCAAAACAGTCCCGTTTGTATCTAGCTCCAACAACTTATAAACCGGCATCCCGATTTTATGTGCCACCATCACAGAATAGTTTAGAACTATCGCGACAATATCTTAACCCTGATTTGCCACCACCGGAAACTTATCAAAGTGCCCGATTAGTAGCAACTCCAACTTCTAGTGCATTCGATTCTACTACAACTGTTTCTAATAATAGGAAAAATCCGTCATTCACATTAACAAAACAATCTCATATAAATACTAACCACAATAATCTAACATTTGCTGATATATTAACAAAAGAAAAACTTGATATAACCGTAAATGACATAGTAAAGGACACCAACAAAATACTTAAAACTGCATCTCCAGGAGAGTTAAGTCAGTACCGTCAAACCAATGAAATTGCGAGTAACCAGGAAAATAATAAATTATCATCACAATTTGTTATTGAAAACGTAGAAAAGTTTAACGTCCAACCACCCGCAAGTATCGTAAAAAGCGAAAAGATCATAGCTACTCCATCGACGGAGTTGGAACCTCCCATAGATACATCAGAAAATATTTTTTTAAGTTCAAATAAACTTACAAATCTACCATTTTTTAAAGAACCAGCAGTGCCAACAAATACCATCGAAAGAACGGTTTCTCTAAAAATAACAATTCCGGAGACCATTGCAGAATATTTATTCAATAATCATAGTGAAAGTGACTCTGATAATTTAGAAATATTAAATACTGGCAGCACTAACTACTTAGTAATTACTAATAATCACTTAGATCCAACAAATAATGGTGCTGGTTTCATTCCAATCGGTAAGTTAATTTGGAATAAAAATTTAAATATTTCTAATTCGCAGGCATTGGTGTATTCCTTTTTAGCAGACTCAATCAACGCAGCAAAAGAATATAGCAAAATTGTTAAACAAAATGTTGTATCATCTACACCTTCTCAATCACAAATTCCGAATATAAACAATGAAGATATCGGTGATATTACAGATAAAATCTCACAACTCACATCTTCACAGTTTGCAAATGACAATCAGAAAAGTGCCAACTTTATCCAAAGCAATGATCATTACAGAGATAGCATTAAATATAGTACAGATGTCTCCCAACGACAACCTGCACAAAACCATCGACAAAATTTTCAGTTTCTTAAACAAAATCCACCAGATCAACTTTATTCATCACGACTGCAAACATTAAATATTAACAATCTAGCAGAAACTCTTAAAAAAAATTCGAATCAAATATACAGTGGCCAATTATATAAGCTTCCAGTACCAGAGGTAACCAGACAAATATATAATTTTCCTAATATAATCCAACCCTCTAACTCAAAACTGAGAAACGAATACGGCGCACGGCACTCATTGCGCGATGTGAATCAAAACATCGATAATTACAATATTAAGAAACAATCTAATACAGAAATAGTTCTATCTGAATCCTTACCTTATCCGCCAGCAACCCAGCAATTGCCACGTACCGATGAATCTACATTTAATACACAGCACGTTTCAGAAAACATTTATGCAGATGACTTTTTAAATAGTGACACTGGAATAACAGCACAGGTACAAGACACAATAATTGGTACTTTACCTCATCCTTTAGAAGAAAACAAACTTGTAACATATGAGAAAAACAAATCCTATTACTTATACACTAAGCTAGAAGATAATAGTAACGATAATATTGAAGACAGCAATACGATTAGTGAATTGAATGAACGCGGTACCCAACAAAATGCCAAGTTGATACGTGGCAGTGATTTAGCAAACCGTGTTACATTTGAACTGTTTCCATCGATTGGCTATGAATTAGAAGACGAGAGGGAGAAACAACAAATTCTTAATGCACTAAAAATTAGCGACTATAGTGATTCAAAACATAACGGAAGGATTGAAAGCGTCAATAAGAGAGAAGATAATTTAGTTACTGGTGTAGATTTTACAATACTTCACCCCACCTCCAGAAAACAAACAGGACTATATAATAATGCAAATACCATATTATACAGGGGCCCTTCTTCATATTTGGCACCTCAATCGTCAGTTGGAAGCTTAAGAGGAAACCAACAAATAAGATCCAATAGTAATTCTAGAATAGAGCAGCTTGAAAATAATAACGACAATGGGTACTCTAAGACCGTCCCTGCAAGACAGTTTTCTTTTTAAATTAATTTGTTTTTAATAGGTATATAAGTGTATTTATATATTTTTTTCATAAATGTGATCTTCCTCGTAGTATAACACTTAATTATCATTGTAAATAATACATTTACCTTAAGTAATTCGTAACGTAGATGCTCATAAAAAATAAATAAATTTACTTTATTTGAATTGGTCAGAAGTGTTTCATTTGTCATCTTTAATATTATATAAATATTTATTAAGTTACCTATAAGTGTATCACTTGTATAAATTAAAATTATAAGTTCTTGCAGTTTTGTAAAACATAATGTACCCACAAGGACAGTTACAAAATATAATTATAATATTCTACATAATATTTCTTGTAATGCGAGCAACAATATATCGCAACCCATCCGATCTGAGTAGTCCTTACAACCATTGATATCTGTCAATATTACTACACGTTACAAATTAATGTACAGTAGTAATAACTGCTGTTTTGCTAAGACAAAAAACTGTGAGATGAGTTCGCCGCTACATTTGAGCCATGGAGAGGTTACCCACGTTTTTAATTTTTTTTTTTTTCGAAAGTGTGTATTTGCTGTTGGCCCTAGCGGCTTTTACAGCTTCACCTTAGTAGCGAGCCAGGGAGGACTCAGTCGGGGGGACAGAAGACTTTGATCGTGAAGGGGTGGACGACTGCGGTCCGTGGCCGGAGCCACGGCCCGGAGCCGCCTGCCTCTCCATATTGGGGTTTGCCACCGACCTAAGGGCACCTCCTGTGAGGCTCGAACCTCGGCTTAGGTCGACAGCTGTTGTGGGGGATTCCTTGAAGCAACGACCGATACTCGATACCTCGTGCCTGCCGTGTTATAACGAGGGCCTCGTCTCCGATTCCGTCGGGGACGCCGAGTGTGGCGTCTGTGTGTAAAGTGTATCATTTGTCATCTTTAATATTATATAAATATTTATTAACTTACCTATAAGTATATCACTTGTATTTTTGTATTGGCTGGGATGTGGATCCTCCTGGAGGAGGAGCGTTGGCCAGAGTGATAGTGTCTTCAGGGTAATTCAAGACATGTTTGGGTCTTCTATGAAGGGGACGTACATCCTTATCGGAGATGTATTTGGTCGTATTGACTACTAGCTGATTAGGGTGGTATTCAGCGACGTCGAAGTAGCTTTTGGAAAGCTGTTTTACATATTGAGCTGTTACATATCTCTTTATTTAATGCCATCTGTAGTGGAACCTCATAATTATCATAAACATTACAAACTATGTAAGTAAGAAGTAAGATGGTAGATGGCGCTATTACAATTTTTTTAGCTTCGGTAATTTTCTAATGCACATTTTTAAATGAATTAAAAAATAATAACAAACTGACTTACCTTCAAAAGTAATTTATATAACTATTATAATATGTAATTATTTTTAATTACAAGTATCCGATTAAGCAAAGACCGCGAAATTTGAATATATGTCATAAAAGTTTATTGCCATGACAACCGAAACAAGTTCGAAATGTTTTAAGTTTTTGTTTATTTACAACATGGATACTGCAAATGGCTGTAATTTGTTGATATTGATTGTCCATAAAATTAGCTTTGTGGAATTAGTCAAGTTGACACTTCGAGTTTAAATATATTACTCCACCAAACACTAAGCAGGTATTTTGTCATTTTCTTTTAACAAATTACATGTACATTTAGTTTATAGAGTATAACGTAATATTTTTTCGTATAAATTAATAACAAAAGACGTGGACATTCCTAAGTACCGTTTTATAGTTTGTGATAACAAATAAATGTCTATTTAAAATTCCTTTGTAAATGTCATATTATATGAAATATTTTTTTTTTAATTAATAACTTTTAGCACCACTATAGGTCTGTAGTGTATTTTATGTCCTATAGATTACAAAACGGCAACAGATCTGATGGAAGACAGAATAAGATGTGGCAGTGGTACTTCTGTAGTTGATCCACAAAGTTCGCCTTACAATATATAACAATTCCACATTTCTTATTTTAATGTAGCTTGCTGTCAATGGCAGATTTATCAGTAGCCTGAGTAAGCTTCAGCCTAGTGGGGCAGATTTTAGAGGTGGCAAATTTGAGGGTTTAATTTTTTTTATAGAAACAAACCCAATATTCAGTATATTACAGAAATATGCCCAGAAACTATTTGCTGTGCAATTTCAACCGAATTGTTGGATTAAAAATTAATATACTAACTGACAATTTTAGGAGAAAGGGTCAAAACAGGATATATTTGGTGAATGTGTTAATCTGCCTCTGTTTATCGCTAAAACTTGTACATTATTGATGTCCTATATAGTGCAGTGATCACCAATTAGTGTGGCACACAGGATTCTGGCTTAGATCCCTGACTAGGTGACCTGACTTGCTGATCTAAATTATTAATTTCGAATTCTGTCTGCGATCTGGTTGTTTGTATACATGTCTTTATAGCTCATGGCGCCTACGACAGAGGGAATCTTAATGTAGAAAGCATTTTTTATTTATTTCTAATTACAGAATGTCAGACCAATCATTACACAATTCAGACAAGCAGTTAATCTTAGAGGATCCAGAAGCTGAGCTAGACATCCGTACAGATCCAAGGGTGAAATGGTTCAAGGAACGTATCCTTACATACATAGGGATGAATGATGATGACCTTTTCTATGGGATGCTGGAAGAAGGAGACACTAAACAGAAGTTTAAAACATTTATCACATCACCATTAAAGCCTAATGAACTATCCTTGGAGAAGAGAACTTTCTATGTGTCTAAGATTATTGTTGATAAGCTCATACATGAAGACAAAGAATTTACTGAGTGGAGTAAGTGTTATACCTCACAAACCCAATTCCTTAAGAATGTGTGACTAATGTTATATGCTATATGAATAATGCTATATGCTATATGACTATATGGCATATGCTATATGATTATATGGCATATGCTATATGACTCTACAGCATTAGCTTAATGAATTACAATTGTTAAGCAATCATTCTTTTTTTATGTTATAAGAGTAGCAAACAAGCATGTAGGCCACATGATATTAAGTGGTCCCTGCACCCCATGATCATCCATAACTAACCCCAAACAGGACTAAAGTCTTATTTGAAATTGTAAATTAATGCAATACTATTTTCAACGAATAAGGCGCCTTGCTTGTAAGTGTACTTGATGACGGTTTAATTGTAGGAATTGGGTTCAAGTCAAATAATTTCTGCGATAAATGATCTATAGTGACTCATCCCTTTTTGGTTATACCTAACCTCAAAGGCCAAACCACAGTGACAGTCTCCACAGCCATGAAACTGCATCTTCTTAGTATCTTCAGATGTCTGTTTTTGTGACAAAGTATTATTGTTTATTAGGAATTGTACCTCCACCTCCACCACCACCTCCTCCACCACCAAAAAAGAAGAAAGGCAAGAAGGGTAAAGCGGAGCCTGAGCCAGAGCCAGAGGCCGAAGCTGTCATTGATGAGGAGAGTAAAGCGAAAAGTATGAAGAGCGTGAAGAGCATGAAGAGTATGAAGAGCATGAAAAGTATGAAGAGCATGAAAAGCATGAAAAGCGCTAAAAGTGTAAAAGGTGATTCATCATCATCATTATCATCCAATCATAATCATCATTACCATCAACCTATTATCATCATCATCATCATTACCATCAACCTATTATCATCATCATCATTACCATCAATCTATGATCATCATCATCATTAACCAGTCACGATCATCACCAACCTATCATCGTCATCAACCTATTATCATCATCAACCCATTACTTCCCTCTGCTGAGCATGCGTTTTCTCTCAGAATAAGAAGAGTTAGGCCATAGTCCACCATGATGGCCAAATGGTATGGTAGATTTAATTTTGCGAAGTTTCTACCCTCAGATATGCGGTTTTCCTCACAAAGTTTTCTTTTACCATTAAAACAAGTGATAAATGATTTTTAACATGCACATAACTTAGAAAAAAATTAGAGTACGCAAACCCGGGCCTACCGGAGTGACACGTCGAATTCTTACCACTAGGCCCATTACTGCTTCGTTATTAAATGGTGCTTCAAAGAAAGATATTGATAAATAAATATAAAATTATATTTGAGTATCAAGTAAGTATATATATTTGATGATTATTTTTGTGTCTATTAATTATTTACCATTATGTTTATTTATTAAAATTATTTATTTATTTTATTCATTTATTCACTGAACATGGCACTGAACATAGTTCTGGGTATATCTCTTAAAAGTATCATAGTATTGACATGTCCATTGGCCCATTTATACTGGACATACTTATAACCAGTTTGTCTGGATCCTGTAGTTTATGGAGGTCATAGAAATCATAGGGTTTATAAAACCCTATTACTTAATTAATAAAATTAATTAAGTACGATTAATGGGTGATAAATATGGTACATATTACATTTGTCTATAATTTATTGCTTTCTATTTTCTGTTCTCAGATATTGAGGAAGGTGTTGAAGAAGGTAATCAGGCAACAATATTTTTTTCATATCGCGTAACGGGTCTCGGGTTTCATTACTAGCCTGGCAGAAATAAAATAATTTTAATTTATATGTACATTTTGAGTTTGGATATTTGTGTTTTTGTCTTTGTCTACACTATATGATTTTAAGCTAATATTATCGCGGAAATTATACATTTTTATATTATGTAACGAGTACTCACGATTTTCTATACTTATATTATCTACCGAGTTTATTTACATTCGTGCTTTTAGTTTTGGCGTATCTCAAACTGAACGCTCTAGGCTCGAGCGTCCTGGATAAATCCAGCATTGGACGAGTTCAGAAACAAAATAAAAGCTTTCTAAATTCATAGTTTCACATAAGGAATCCTTGTATATAAAGACAAGTACACAAACACCGAGAAAACTAAATGCATTTAGATGTCTGCCTGGCCGGGAATCTAACCCGGCATCCTTAACGTTCCAACCGGTGTGTTGATCGCTGAACCACGCGTGTCGTCGCGTAATTTTTCAGATACAACAGAAATAGAAACCGTAGCGGCCGCCGTTACTGACGTTGGGGAGAGCGAGGGAGACACGAAGACCTCCATAGACTTGCGCGGCGAAGAAGAGGAGTTTCCCTTGATCGTTGAGGATTTGTACTCGTTTCCACCACGTAAGTCTTTATAACTAAACATAATGTTATATGCTTTAGCAATCTATGGCTTCTTCAACTATTCTATGGTTTAAAATTAAATGTACTATTATTCCTCGTCTATTCTGTATATATTATTATGATTATATAGTTTCATAGATCGTAGAAATACGTCGTTCATTCAGAGAAATACACCGATGCCCTCACAGTCCGCCGTGAAGCAAATCTTGTTTCGATTGGAGAGGTGCGGTTGTCGGTTACACTTACAAAGAGGCGACCATCTTAATTCTCGGGAGTGGTAACGCAGCTCAGATGACCTCAGATGCAACTTTCAGCCCTATTCAAGGTTATGGGTGTCCGTGGACTACGTTGACCACTTAACATCAGGTGGCCAGCACGCTTGTTTGCTACTCTTCAAAGTGTGTGTAATTTTATTGTTAATATAAGAATTGGTATTACAGCACCAGAAGATTTAGATCCAGAAGTAGATGGCACGCTGGAGTATTACACTGTAATAGTAAGTTATTTATTCATTATACTGTCCTCATGCCGATCTGTCCTAGAGAGGGTTACGGGTTCGATCATCGTCATCATCATCAACCACCCATTAATGTCCCACTGCTGGGCACGGGTCTCCTCTCAGAATAAGAGGGGTTTGATGCCCAGAGAAAATCTAAACTATGCATTTAAATGCCTATACTGAGGCTGGATGTTTGTATCCTTACTTGTGTATCCATCGTAAAGTTTTCAACATCATGTAACTGAATAAATAGCACTCATGTAATCTATTTCTATAATATACAATGGCAAACTCTTTGCCATTCTTGCGCGGCGACGTTCTCACAGCTATGCACCCCTGCATTATAACTGGTTTGAATGGTAGGACCTATGTCAAATTGGACGTTGGTTAGAGATGGCCATTGAAAGCGGTTACCACTTAACATTATTTGATGTTAAGTTACTGCAACTTTGTTTGCTGCTTCACAGTCCCAAATAGATACACACACACACACACACACACACATATATATATATATATATATATATATATTATATAAAATATAAATATATTTGTGTAATAAATATAAACATAGTCTTTATAGTTATTCATATGTCTTTTGAATATCTTAAATTTGGCTGGCAGATAATGCTTTTAGATTTAAGTCCACCTTTGTTCCCTTACATCTATGTATGGTACAAAAATAATAATTAGATAAAGCATATATACGGCGTAAAAGACCGTATCTTTTGATTGCGTTGCCTTAAAAACTTGATTTTTTACAGCTCCAAGGGATTACAGACCTGAGTATTTGATATTAATTTTGATTTGATACCTTTACGTGTTCCTGAGGAAAAGGGTTTTGACAGACAGTAAAAGGACAACGAAGTGATCCTACAAGATTTCCTATATTCCTCTTGAGGTACGGAACCCTAAAAACAGCCATCGTACTTCATGTTTACTGTTTTAATACAGTTCATAAAAATATTTTTACTCCACTATGTTTAATATAGTTTAGTCTGTTTAGTAACGCAATGCACTGCACGGTAATTTCGTTGCAACAGATGCTTATGTGTGTACAGTTATTTTTATATCTCGTAAACAATTCTATTAGGTGTGTTAAAAATTGCCACGGTAACATATATGCTGTCTTGTCTTCCGTGTTTTATTAAGGTACTGTTCATCTAGTTTTTTTTTCATCATCATCATCTCATCATCATTTACCCATTAATATCTCACTGCCGAGCACGGGTCTCCTCTTAGAATGAGAAGGGTTAGGATATAGTCCACCACGCTGGCCAAGTGTCGATTGGTAGACTTTACACACCTTTGAGAACTTTACAAAGAACTCTCAGATGTGTAAGTTTCCTCACGATGTTTTCCTTCACCTTTAAAGCAAGTGATAATCAATTTTAATATGCATATAACTTATAAAAATTAGTGGTGCGTGCAGGATTCGACCCCCGGATATCCAACGTGAGATGACAAAATCTTAACTAGTTATGGTTTAACGTTTATGGTTATACGTTTTTGGTTTAACATTTTTCTTAGGTTTTTTGCGTACCGTTTATTATAATAATTTTTTCGTAGACTCATTCATTTTCCAAGGTATATTTCAATCTATAACTATTTTCGTTTTAATTAATCGGATTTATGAAACTATTAACAGTGCTGTTAATTTTGTGCTGTTAAATAACATAACTGGGATAGGTATATCTCGTAGACAAAATAGAAAGAACTTTAATTTCCATACCAAAAACAAAATATTATAAACGAAAATAAAATTGGTATTTATAGTTTATGAAAGTTGTGCATGGAATGCAACGACCACTTAATATTGTTTTCATGACGTTTTCATTAATCCCTGTTTTACTGTTTTCCATAATATTTTCATGCGTTCTATCCTCGCCGCTACATAAGTTTACTATTGCGTAGATGCTATGGACACACACAAAGACAAAGTCAAACATCACGACCCAGAACAGAACTCAAAATATATCAGTTTGACGTCTGCCTAGCCAGGTAACGATCCGGAAACCCTTTGCCTCTCAAACCGCTCACCAAACACTGAGCCACGCGGGTAGTTACAAAATAAAATATCTACCCAATATCCATCATTATAACACCGTTCCCCTTAAGCTGTTTCTTGCCTCATCAGCATGCGATGCCCGCCCGCCCTCGATAAAGGACCCTAAGACATAAATTGTAAATTTATAAAATACGCGTTATCCGAATTGGGGCGCACGCTATCTCTATATTTCACTCGACAAGTGTAATACTTCCGGGTTAGGAGCGGAATGAGTGGCCGTTTGGATACGTTGAATTAAGGTGATGTTTACATCAGGTGTTTTAAGAGTTCGTTAGCGTGTTACGAAAAGTAACCACACATTTTGTAAATGAGTCTTTTAAATAAATGAAAATCGACAAAAAAATTAATCAGTTAGTTACTTAGTTTATTTAGTATAATATATCTATATATAATATAAAATCTCTTTTCATTGTGATTTGAAATGAAGATGTGCGGTAATTGTAGTCAAAAGTTCCGTGGTAATCGATTTTGTAGTTTTCAGTAGTAAGCATTTTTCAAGTGTTTTGTTCGTGTGTAAAATTAAATGATAATAAATTATAAAAAATATAGTTATTTTTCGATAACAGATAACTGCAGTGTATGATTAATTAGCCTATTTGTTGGTTAATTAAAAATGCAATAGAGCAAAATATACTGTGCACGAAACTAAATATATTAACATTAACATTGTACCATAAAATTGTTAGTTCAACAAGTTTTTAATTCCATTATGATTATCTCTGTTATCCCTTATTGACCTTATTCTTAATCTCACTACACAATGCACAAATTGACTTAACTATCGTAACTAGTCGGATTACTTAATAAATATAAATACTTACATGACGCGCTCCAAATTAGTCTTTAAGGCTAGTAAACTTTTGTGAAGGGCCTCGCGTGATATTAGGTGAGATTAATGCCCTATTTGGCGTTAATCAAGGGTGATTCTTGATGGCATCACGTTCGGTAGAAACTTTAATGAATCAAAATGGGACCAGCACCGTCATACCTATTTCCGTCTTATATAGCAGTGGTAAATGCAGAGCGTCAAAGAAGATACAAGGGTCATTCCAATTGAGTCCTTAAGGGTAAGGTAGAATCCGTTTCTGGTAGGGTATATTTTTTATTTGGAGTTTGTAACAGATCTATGAACCCATGAACAGCAAATCAGCAGACGAAAGTCAAATGTTATGTTTAAAATTATTGTACACATAAAATGTACGATCGTATAGAGAATTTTCCTTCAGTACAAAACGTACGTAATCTTTCGTCATACATTAACAAAAACAAACGCGACATAGTAACACTGAGGGGGAACAAAGGATTTGAGGGCAAAAAAAAAAACAAAGAACAAGGCTCATTAGACGAGCGACGAGCTCGTCATCTACCCCTTTGTCGGGCTGGAATTACGACGTACTCGATTTGCTAAAAATTTTATGTTTTTCAAGTTGTTCTTTGGGTGTTCCTAGTTTATTTGTACCTTAAAAATCTTAATCTGATGGCTCGTTCGTTCCTGTGAATGTTTTACATTTACGATCGGCGATGGTATCAGCATTGGAGAAAGATCACCTTGTACTTAAGCGGCCTCAATATATACATATATATAAAAAGGACTATAGTACTTTTAAAGCGCTGACTGTAGAACCTCTAATTTAACCAATATTCCATTAAAATAATTTATAGTATAAGAAACCAAATAGAACCAGCTAATACTAAATATAGACTATAAAGATAAAATAATGAGTCTCAATCACTGCCACGGGAGAGTATCGAAAAGGGTGGCTGTATTACCACGTTGTATGCCCAAACTCATTCGTTGACCAAAATATGCACCAGTCAAGCCTCCCCGTGAACTCAACGTCTCAAACGCACATGGAACAAATACCTTTCCCGAGCAGCATATTTGCGCCGTTTGACAGATTCTGCTGTCTCGGCCGCAGCGCCCGCGCACGTACATATCGCTGAAATATGGGACGGTGCCAGCATATCTACACATGTCCCGTCCCACTCAAGCGACATCCCCTATTTTCAAGGAACGATAACCATCCCGTCAGGCTTCTTGCCTTCGTCACATACAGTACCATCGGATTCTAAAGCAGCTGGCACGGGGTGACAGGGGGTCACCCCGTCAAAGTCAACAACTCTTTAACTAGTTTTTTAAATATAGAGTAATACTTACTGCAATAGTCTTACTAGATGAACAGAAAATGAAGAGGAATAAAGAGAAGTTTGTACGAATGTATACGGTATATACACACACATATACTTATTTGTTTATTTGCATTTTCACATGTAATAAACACAATAAGGGTGCAATGCGATATATGATACCCTGGTGGGGGGTAGCAATAATAGTGTTATATTAACAAAAACGAAAATAAGTATTTACTTCCCCACTAGTTTTAAATGGCAGTCGCATAAAAAACTACAAGATTCGAGACGAAAGACAAGTTTATCAGCGTCTCCTTACGACAACTGAAAAAATACCAACACCTTACGGTGCTAAAAGGATTTTCAGGTTCAGCGAAGTTTGCAAGGGATAAGTTACGTTCAAGTTTGAGGATATTTTGTTTGACATTATTGGGCTTTATCGGTACTTCTCTCCGTATAACAAGAATACTCCTGTTATAGGTAGTTCTTATAGGTGGTAGAACAATCGTTCGTCTGGGGAAGTACCACCGCCGCCCTCATAATCCGCCGTGAAGCAGTTGTT